>AFIY01000337.1:0-77736 GCA_000223825.2 Zymoseptoria passerinii SP63
GTCGCTACTAGTCGTCCGTACTGCACCCTTAAACTCCACCTTTGATCCAACTTCACCTGGTCATTAAGAGGCCATAACCGTTACAACAAATTCAGCTCGTTTGATATTTCCATCATCTTCAGCTCGTCTCACTAGACAACAGGTACTGCCGAGAATCTGGAGCAGTCGTGTCAGGCAGCTTTGTGAATTCAGGAAGTCCCTTCGATACGGACCTCCAAGACATCAAACACCCATCAAGATCGAAGGCATCATCGATAACATAAGCCAGAATAATGTCACAACAACGATCAAAGGCAGGAATGCCGCGAGGAATTCCCGAAACAGCTCCCAAGACACCCACCAACACATTCGGCAATCCCGCTCCATGGAGCGAGCCGGCCTGGTCTCAGGGCGTCGCAAGTCCATACTACAACGACTCCCATCGCCAATTACGGAACACCATCCGCAAGTACATCGACACAAACATCATACCTGAGCATCTTGCTTGGGAAGAAAAGGGCGAGGCGCCACGCTCCGTCCAGCTCGACTGGGCGAAGTCTGGCTTTGCATTCTCCGATGTCCCTCAGCAATATCGACCAAAGGGCATTCCGTACCCGGCCGACATTCCTCTTGACAAGCTGGACGTTTTCCATCTACTCGTACAGACGGACGAGACGTCGAGAGTAGAAGGCGGTGTGATGTCGGGCTTGGGAGGCGGATCTGTGATTGGAATTCCTCCAGTTATCCATCATGGCACAGATGAGCAGAAGAAGAAGTGGTTGCCGGGTCTTTTCAACTGGGAGACAAGTTTCTGTCTGGGTATCACTGAGCCGAGTGGAGGATCGGATGTGGCGAATATCCAGACTACAGCGACCAAGACCGCGGACGGAAAATTCTATGTCATCAACGGATACAAGAAATGGATCACTGGCGCACCCTGGGCCACGCACATGACCACTGCAGTTCGGACTGGTGGTAAAGGCATGGGAGGCATCTCCGTCGTTGTTGTTCCGCTCAACTCAAAGGGCGTCAGCCTCCGGCGAATCCCGAATAGCGGACAGCACGCAGGCGGTGCATCCCTGGTCGAGCTCGACGACGTCCATGTCCCAGTCGAGAACCTTCTCGGGAAAGAAAACCAAGGCTTCAAAGTCATCATGGTGAACTTCAACCGCGAACGCTTCATCATGTCCGTCTCCTCCAACCGCAAAGCCCGCACTTGCCTCGCCGTGGCGTTCGACTACGCCAACAAGCGTGAGACGTTCGGCAAGCCTTTGATCACCAACCAGATCATCGCCGCGAAATTCGCCACCATCGCACGATACGTCGAGTCGCACTGGGCCTGGCTGGAGCAAATCGCATACGCTGTGCAGCAGTCGCCATTGGGCTTCCAGGATCCGGATGTTGCCGGGAGGATTGCGTTGGCGAAGGTGCAGGCGGGAAGGATTCAGGAACTGGCGAATCGTGAGGCACAGCAGGTCTTGGGCGGAGCTGGGTACCAGCGAGGTGGACCGGGAGCGGTGGTGGAGCAGATGAGTCGGGACTTGAGGATGATGGTTGTCGGTGGAGGATCGGAGGAGATCATTGCGGATTTGGCGGTCCGTCAAGAGACGATTCAGGCGAAGAAGAGAGGATGGAAGTTGTGAGTTTGAGAACGGTTCGCGACTCAACATTTGATCAGGAAATGTAGGTGGCAGCTTTCACGAACCATTATTGAGAATACGCCCGGTTCATGGGGAGCAGCCGTATACATCCACACCGAGTCTCTGAAATCGTTGCTACCTCCTTGATCCTGCTTAGACTGCAGCGCGTTAGTCGGAATCTTGTGGCTTAGAGTGTGCAGTCTGCACGAGAGGGCGACGCCAGAAGGTGTTCGTTGCCGTTGTCGATGTCAAGTTCCGCATTGGTATCTGCTCGCCCTTAGGGTTAGGGTTTGGGTTGGCAACAAAGAGCCCGAAAACGTCGAAGGAACCTCCGACTTCATGCGGACTGCATGTCTTGCCAAATCTCCAGATAATTCGGAAATGGACATGCTCATGTGACGC
The DNA here is from genome assembly GCA_000223825.2 of Zymoseptoria passerinii SP63. Taxonomy (NCBI): domain Eukaryota; kingdom Fungi; phylum Ascomycota; class Dothideomycetes; order Mycosphaerellales; family Mycosphaerellaceae; genus Zymoseptoria; species Zymoseptoria passerinii. The sequence goes on from AFIY01000337.1 coordinate 2,022, forward strand.
TTGTCATGATTCGACGTATTCCGGCTGCAATCGGTGAGAATTCTGTGTACGAGGATTTTCAGGCCGGCCAACTGGGTACCGCTCGAGACCCTTGACAAGCCCCTGGACATGACTGTCAATTATGAGAGGTGTTCTCGCATGGAAAGACGAGCAGATAGGATGATCTTTCGGCCACCTGACTCGACTGTCGCTGGTAAGCCATTTCTTGAACTCCGTAGTGCTACCTCCTTCTCAGTCCACAAGCTCGTGGCAGGTGCGGATTCCGGGCTTTCTGCGAAGGATTGACTACCTTCACGACCTAACAATAGAATCTGGAGCATAAAGGGCTGAACAGAAGATAGCCGTAGTGTTGACAAACGCAAGCAATTTCAACTCCATTGACGAAGAGTACAGTCGGTAAGTCGACCATGTGGGTGCCTGAGGAACAGAGGCTTAGTCACAACGTTCCAGTGGGGGCCGAGAACTTCCCCGTCCTCGCCCGAAGGCTTCTGAACCTTCCATTTTACAGTCAAGTTGTCTCCCGCAACTCGCCCATTCTGCTTCTGCTCTATCGGCAAGACCGCGCTTCACGAGAATCTGTTGTCCGGAGCCGGTAAGAGCATCGTTGAGCGCCTGTCCTCCGTCCACAAGTCGCCGAGCGCAGTCGACCGGTAGCGAAGTACAACGCCCACAGCGGTATGCGAGCCGCCTCTGCAGGATAGCGCAAGCCCAATCCGGATGCCGTGTGCAGTATTTGGCTCGATAAACGTCAAGACTCAACTGGTATTATGACAACCCGGCTGTACCTGTACGTTGGTTTTGGTCGCCCACGCCATCAACGTGTACACCGACGACGTGGACGTAAGCTTTCTCACCCGCAGAGCATTCACGTGGATAACGGTCCTGCCACGCCATAGCAGCGACGCATTGAAACGCTCGCAGCCACAGAACGGCGGTCAACGCTGATCTGACGAGAGCATCTCCGGTACATGCGGAGGTCGTTGCAGTTCTTGATCCCGCTGACGTGCGACGTTGTGTAGTTCTACTGCCGAACGTTGAAAAGTCGGGACAGTTTCGGAGCTGGGGGTCAGGGTCAGGATCAGGATCAGGAGTCAGTACCACGATTTACAATTCTCCGGTCTCACTGCGAAGCGGCTTGCTGTTGAAGAGTGACTGAGACTGTTCTGCCCTCAAAGGAGAGCTGTTGGAGGCGATCTGTCCGGCCTGTGATCAGTCCGAGCCGCATTTGGGGCGAGCAGAGAGAATTCTGTCAGGCTTCGTTGGTTCGTGCTTGGTCCAACTCCGACTAGCACGTGTAGCCATGCCGGAATAAGCGCATATACGCAGGCAGGCCTGATGTGGTATGTACACTACTGTGTGCTGTGCCTTCTTCCATCTCGATTGCAAAGCTCAGGGCACTCCGCAGGACGCTTGGCAACGGTTAAAGTTTACTATGAACTGTCCGGCTATCAGCGGACCGATACTCAACCAAGAACACCTCCCGCCATCTTGGCCCCTCGATCACTTTGGGAATCGCACTGATGTCTGATGGCACCTCCATAGGTGGGAAAGCCATCGATAAAGATTGCCCCGAACCGGATTGGCAGAACACCAGTGCGAACAATGCTACGGGGCTTCTACGGCAGATCCTACGGGGCGTTAACATGTCCAATGCGATGATGTTTGCTCGACAAGTTGCGTCTGCCTCTTAACCTCTGGACGGACGGTGAAGACAACACTAGATGACTTCGAGCATACCAACGCCGGTCGTAGGCTTGCCAGCGCATGGATGTGCGCGATGTGATGGAAAGTGCTTGGGCTGCCTCTCAATGACTTTGAATTTTGGACTCGGGGGACGAGGCGTTCTTCAGCGCTCGGCTCCGATTCCGAGAAAAGCATATACCCAGACAACCAGGTACAGCCCCTTGGCCCAGGAACCCGGTAAGAATATTCCTCGATGAGACAGTCTCACAAGGCCACATGGTTGGCGTGCAATATCGTGGAGCCGACGCTTCGTTTCCTGCAATCAGTCCATGCCTTGAGCGGCCTTTCGAGCAGAGGTCATGGCATTGCGAGACAGCCGCCGTGCTTTCGCGCAAGAGAAGTCGCCACTGCTGCTCTGCTGAGAAAGCCTGGGCCAGAATGAGGCCTGAATGTGCGGTGCGACTTCAGATCGAACGACAAGCAGAGACGACGGAGTCGCGTCGAAAGCCAGCCATTTCGCGAGTATAATAGGTGGGGTTCATGGCTTCAATGCCTCGAGAGTGTATTGACTCGATTTGGACAAGTTCAGAACCCTAGCAGAGACGGGAAGTTGGACGTTCCCAACGTGAAAAACGACCAAGACCCGATACGCTCGCTTAAACGCCTCCCGCTTTCCGTAGTCAGCAGAGTTCAGACTACACTCCTCCTTCTGCGAGTTCAACTCCACCTCCATCATCCACCTGTGCTTGGAATATGGAGCTCCTATGATATCGCCGCTGGAAACATGCATATTGTCGGCGTCAGCACTATTGGACGTCCATCGCTTCATCAAACTGCTGTAGCGCCCGATCTGTTTGCGCTTTGCTACTCCAATCGGCAGTCCTCCTGGCATGGCAGCAAAGCGGCGGGATCCTGGAGATGAGCTCTTCCTGCCAGTGTGAGTTATGACAGCACAGCTCTCTCCCTGACCCTACGGTGCCGGCTGCTCGCATTGACTACGGGAGGCATCACCTGGCCGCCGTGTTTGCCGGCCAGCAACCGATCTTCCTGCCTCGTCCGTCCCGATTTCGAGGAGTGCGAGCATGAGAGTCGTTGTCGCTCCGGTCGCTCGTTGGGCCTGGACTGCATCGAATCTCCAGCACAGCACGGCATATCATGCAGTCGAAGTCGCAAGATACCGCCTTTGCCAACAGGCTTCGCATTCGCTCCGGCCATGATTCTCTCAACCGATCCTCTGTCCTCTAATCGAAGATCTGCATTCTACGCAAGGCCCGCTGCCCGATGCGGTATCTGCAGTCTAGCTCAGAATCCAGTCGGGAACCTTGCGGCCACGCTATCTGCAATGCTGCATGAAAATTGAGGCTCTGTGTGGATATCCCGCTGATAGTCCCGTGAAGCTTCATCACTATGCCGTGCGCGCACAGCTCCTGCACGCCCGAGCCACGTGAAAGCTTATCTCTTGTCATGCCAAATTTTATCATCTCAACTCCATCTGGTAAGAGTCGTGTGCGGGCTCTAGACCAAGCCATCCGGAACTATCTGCTGTCCTACCTCGTTGGGATGCACATGCTTTGGGAAGTCTTCGCGAAAGAGATACATCAGGCTCATGCATGGCGCTTGCGCAACGATCGGCGACAGTGGAGAGCTGTCTGCAAGGTCCCCAGAGCTTTTGTCATGTAGGTCGCGTCGCCCGCCATCTTTTGCTTTCGTCGTTGTTTGCTCCTTGTTTCTTCAGTCGCGACAGCTGCAGGCTGAGCTCTTTTCGACAGAGTTGACAGGCCTTCGTCGCCAAGGAGCTCTTGCATATCGTTTGTGGACTATCACTCGCTATGATGTTCGCATTACGGGCTGCTGCGGTCTTTCTGGCCCTGCTCGGGGTCGCTCCTGCGTATAGATACGATCCGGAGTACACCGAGTACAACTTGAACCAGAATCAGTTTTCTGCGAACCCGCTGGACTACTGGGGACAATGGCACGACGATCCCGCCAACTACACATCCTCGCCGGAGAATTGGCGAATGCCATTCTACACCCTGTTCCTCGATCGATTCGTAAACGGAGATCCATACAACGATGAGATCAACGGCACGGCTTTTGAACGGGATCCCAATTCCAACCAGATGCGTCACGGTGGAGATCTTCAAGGGCTGTGAGTTTATTGTGGAATTGAAGACTGGCAGACATCGCAGGATTCTCTACCAGCCCCTGGCAATCAGCATGAACACTTCCGAGACGAAGCTGACTTTTGACAGGATGGACACTCTGGACTACCTACAGGGTATGGGCATTAAAGTAAGTGGTCCAGCCGTTGGCAGCTGTTGAAATCGGGAACGCTTGCTAACTTATTCTAGGCATTGTACATTGCAGGCTCCCCATTCATGAATCAACCTTGGGGATACGATCAATACTCTCCCATCGATCTCACTCTTCTCGAACCACATTTCGGCACGCTCGAAACATGGCGCCGAGCTGTCATGGAGATTCACAGACGAGGTAAGCAATCCCATCCAAGGATTAGGACCCCCAGTCGAATCCCACGGCCGACGAGATGAGACGTGTAGGAGAAAAGAGCAACGGCAAACGTGGAGCGGCGACAGTGATCCACATTGCTGACAAATCTTCACCACAACAGGCATGCGAGTGGTTCTCGACAACACCATCGCAACGCTCGGCGATCTCATCGGTTTCGAAGGTTATTTGAACACCTCCACCCCATTCACCGTAAAAGAGCATCGTGCACAGTGGAAAACGGATCGCCGATACTTGGACTTTGACTTTGGCAATACTTACAACGAGACTTGTACCTACCCACGATTCTGGAATGAGACCGGCTATCCTATCGATCAGCCCATTCGCGACGAGCTGGTTGGATGCTACGATTCCGATTTCGACCAGTATGGTGACACTGAAGCTTTCGGTGTTTATCCCGATTGGCGCCGTCAAATTACCAAGTTCGCGGTAAGTGCATACACGATTGCAAGAATTCCATTGAGTCGCAGTGCTGACAAGCATCTCGCACAGTCCGTCCAGGATCGCCTCCGAGAATGGCACCCACCGGTTCGCGCGAAGTTGGAGAATTTCTACTGTATGCTGATTGCTCAGTTGGATATTGATGGCTTTCGATACGACAAAGCTACTCAAGGCACCCCGGATGCGATTGCTGCCATGAGTAAATCATTCAGAGAATGCGCCAGGCGTCATGGCAAGGAGAACTTCGTATGTGGATTCTCCGCTTGTGGTCATAAATTGCTGGTCGATAGCTGACTTGCGGACAGTACATCACTGGTGAGATTACCGGAGGCAACACATTCGCCAGCATCTACGTTGGCCGCGGTCGTCAGCCGGATCAGCTGCCAGAAAACTTAACCCAGGCGGTCACTATGAGCCACAACTCATCGCACCAATACTTCCTGCGAGCGGAACAGGAAAGCGCCATGGACTCGGGCGCCTTCCACTACACCGTAAGCTCAGTCATCATACTCTCTGGAAGCCAGAGGGAAGAAACTGACTTTTCCAGATCTATCGCACACTCACTCGATTCTTGGGCATGGACGGCAACCTCGAAGCCGGTTATGATGCGCCCAGGAATTGGGTCGACATGTGGAACACCCTGCTTCTCACCAACGATATGACCAATGCCAACACCAATGAATTCGATCCTCGTCATATGTACGGCGTCACCAACCAGGACGTCTTCCGCTGGCCAGCTATCCGTCAGGGCCTCCATCGTCAGATCGTCGGCCACTTTATTACCACCCTGCTCATGCCGGGCATCCCAAAACTCCTCTGGGGTGAAGAGCAAGCTTTCTACGTATTGGACAGCACCAATTCTAACTACATGTTTGGCAGGCAGCCTCTGTCCGCGGCAACAGCTTGGCAGACTCACGGATGCTATGGCTTGGACTCCACACAATACTATCAAATGCCTCTCGAGGCGGCCAGAAACGGCTGCAACGATGACACTGTCAGCCAAGATCATCGCGATCCCTCTGCACCCGTCCGCAACATCTTGCGCCGGATGTATCAACTTCGTGAAATCTACCCTGTCTTGAACGACGGATTTTTCCTGCAGCAATTATCGAACATGACAAAAGGCATGGTCTATGCCGGTTCCAGTGGTGTCGTAACCGATACTGGCCTGTGGTCTGTCATGCGCTCAACATTCGCGGGCATTCAGGATCTGAGGAACTATACTGAAGTAAACACAACGATCACCACTACCAGTGGGAACGCCATTGCCGCGCTGCTTGGAGAGAATGGAACGATCACAACGAGCGAGGGAAACACAACGGTCACGACGAGCGGAGGGAGCACAAAGATCACGACGGAAGACAATACAACAGACACGGCGGATACCTACCGGAACAGCGATCGTGCCAACTTGCCGATCTGGCTCATTTTCACGAACCTCAACGAGACGAAGCGTTTTGAGTTCAACTGCAGCGACAACATCACTGATTTAAACACCACTGCCTTGATCGCCCCGTATCCAGCTGGAACCACGGTCAAAAATCTGTTTCACCCCTACGACGAGCACGTTCTCGTCAACTCTACCCAGACCTTGTACATTGCCAATTCTACCGAACCGAACGGATGCCTCCGCGAACTCGAGGTGCCAGCCTTTGGTTTCGCGGCGTACGTGCCGGCCAGAGATTGGGTTGGCCCGGAGCCGGTGATCACCAAGTTCTCTCCAGGTCACGATGCATCGATTCTGTCCACGCGTGACAAGCAGGTGGATGTCCAGCTGGAATTCTCTCAATCCATGGACTGCAACAACGTGACTCGAAGTATCACATTCGAATCCTCAACAGAAGATGGCGATGTCCGACCTACGGTTGATCGGGACACCATCAAGTGTGGTGTAATCGCCAATCCTGAGAACTCGACTCTGGTTGCGGGCATTCCGTCTGCCTGGTTTTGGTCGGCAAAACTGAAGAATGTTGAGGACGGTGTCCATCGTCTGACCGTTCCCGTTGTCAAGACTGCCGGCGGCGATGTATCGACGAAATCAAGGGATCACTTCCTATTCCGGGTGGGCCAGCCCAATAACCCCATTGTCTTCACCCGAACAGCCAACTACTCCTCGACACTGCTTGTGCAGGCCGCTGATGACAAGCTTATGCTCAACCACTCCGCAGCCGGTGCTGATCTCTTCAGATACTCGACCAACTTTGGAAGCAGCTTCTCTGATTGGACGCCATACAGTGGAGGCATGACCGAGGTCGAGAAGCAAGCTTGGACCGGAACGAAAAAACAAGCTTGGAAAGGCGAGCACGTCCGTGTTGAGTACTTCAGCCGCTTTCGTGGCTCGAGCGACCATGTTCAGCAGGCCGACATCAACAGCAAACCCCGCCGACTACCGAACTTGTTCTTGAACGGACCGTACAACTCATATGGCTACGACGCAGGACTTGATAATACCCTGAAGCTCTCGAAGACTGGCGAGTGGAGTATCCCGTGGATGACTGAGTGGAGCGCTTCTGGCTCCGTCGCCCAGCTCAATGTCTGGGGCATGAATCCGGATGGCCAACCGGATCAGACCATCGTCCTGGGAGATATCGATGGAGACTCTGTCCTTGACCGTCTACCGCCGTCCTCGCTGGCTAAGTTGGTGCTCAACATCACAGAAGCGCCACCCAAGCCTCATCTCGCGTGGAAGATCACTGTCAACGATGGCAACATGCGCTTCGCGCTGATTCCAACGGGCAACATGTGGCACCAGCTCACCCTTTACGTCCTCCTCTGGACCGTACCTCTGATTACTGCAGCGCTCTCAGCTTACGTCTTCGTCCTCGGGTTCTACAAGGTCAAATTCAACAAGATCGGAGCATCTCAAAAGATCCGCAGTGTTCTTCCTGTCGCTATCCGGGACCCGCTTAAGAAGCTTATTCACCGTCGGACGCCTTCATCGGAGCGATTTCTTCAAGAGCTCGCGAAGCCGAACCTCGAGAACTCGCTGGAAAACCAGAGGACTGTTCTGATCGCTACCATGGAGTACAACATCGACGACTGGAACATCAAGATCAAGATCGGTGGCTTGGGTGTCATGTCTCAACTCATGGGCAACAACGTTCCAAACCTCATCTGGGTCGTCCCTTGTGTTGGTGGCATCGACTATCCGATTGATGAAGAGGCACCGCCGATGAATGTCACGATCCTCGGCTCTACTTACACCGTCAATGTCCAGTATCACACTGTGAAGAACATCACCTACGTCCTTCTGGATGCGCCAGTCTTCAGGAAGCAGACGAAGGCTGAACCGTACCCCGCCCGCATGGATGACATGGAGTCCGCCATCTACTACAGTGCATGGAATCAATGTATCGCGCAGGCCATTCAGCGTTTCCCGGAAGTCGACATTTACCACATCAACGACTACCACGGCACGGTCGCTCCTCTCTATCTTCTGCCAAGAACGATACCGGTCTGTCTGTCACTCCACAACGCAGAGTTCCAAGGTTTGTGGCCGATGCGAAAGACCGCCGAAAAGGAGGAAATTTGCATGGTATTCAACCTTAATGTCGATGTCGTTACGAAATATGTCCAATTTGGACAGGTTTTCAACTTACTTCACGCCGGCAGCTCTTTGCTACGATTGCATCAAGAAGGATTTGGCGCAGTCGGCGTATCGACGAAGTACGGAAAACGGTCTCATGCTCGATACTCCATCTTCTGGGGCCTCGCAGAAGTCAAGGCGTTGCAAAATCCCGACCCATCCGATCTTGGAGCGATCGAGGAACCTAGCAACAGTCCTGCGGAAATCACCATAGACGACGAATGGGAAAAGAACCGTCTCCAACTCCGGACCGAAGCCCAGGAGTGGGCTGGACTTGATATCAACCCGAATGCTGAACTTTTCGTATTCGTGGGCCGCTGGAGTATGCAGAAGGGTGTCGACCTTATCGCCGATGCGTTTCCTAGCATCCTGGAGAAGAATCCGGATGTGCAGCTCATTACCATCGGACCGGTCATCGATCTCTACGGAAAGTTCGCTGCTCTTAAGCTGGACAAACTGATGGAACTGTATCCCGGGCGGGTCTGCTCTAAACCTGTATTCACCGCCCTGCCTCCCTGTGTCTTCACCGGCGCAGAGTTTGCCCTTATTCCTTCGAGAGATGAGCCTTTCGGTCTGGTCGCTGTAGAGTTTGGGAGGAAGGGCGCTCTTGGTGTTGGCGCACGAGTTGGCGGACTGGGTCAGATGCCTGGATGGTGGTTCACCGTCGAGAGTACATCGACTTCCCACATGCTCAGCCAGTTCAAAGTGGCCATACGCGAAGCGATGGCTTCGTCATTCGAGACAAGAGCGAAGATGCGCGCCATTTCGGCCAAGCAACGATTTCCCGTGGCCCAGTGGCGCAAGGAGCTCGATGAACTGCAGTCAAAGGCAATCAGGATGCACGATAAGGTCCGCAACAGAAAATCGATGGGTTCGTCGTCAACTGCGTCGACGCTCGTGCCTTCGGAGCCCTCGGTTTCCTCTGAGACTTGCCATAGTCCGCCAGCGAGTACGCCATCTTCCCAGCGCCAGTCTTTCGACTTCGACTTCCAGATCACCTCTGAAGAGGATGGAATAACTGTTTCAAGAAGGTCAAGACGGTACTCTTCCAACTCGCAGGTCTCTTCGCTTGAGATACTCGACGAGGACGAGGTTCGCGCGAATCATGGCGGAGACATCGTTCCAGACCTTCCGCCAATGCCCGCTGCGGTGCGTTATGCTTCCTCCAACATCAACAGCATGAGTCCTCCTCCGCGTCCTGAGAATAACCGACGTATCTCTCGCCTACCCACCGAGCTTTCCATGGAAAGGGTCGTCGGCGAAAAGACTGATTACAACCTTCAAGAGGTAGACCCTTTCTTCACTGATAGTAACGGCACATTCTTCAAGACGTTCGAGAAGAAGCTGGAGAACCTCAACGGTAAGAACTCGGAGACATCGAACTGCATCGAGGAGTACCTGCTCAAGTCCGAGAAGGAGTGGGCTTCCAACGTCCGCAATGCCCGATTGGGAAGGAACAAGAGTGAGACCAACCTGTCGATATGGAAGAGACGCACGACCAAGGTAGACGTGTCTCCTGTCATTACCGAGCTCTTCGATTCGGAGTCCGATCTTGAGAGGTCTGATCTTGAGAGGGATGGCACGCCTCCAACTTCCAACGGCGACTACCAGCTCGCGCCCGGCTATGAGCCTCCACGAGGTATTCGTAACTGGATGCAAATCCGACTCGGATCGTGGCCGCTGTACAGCTTCCTGATCGCTATAGGGCAGATCATATCCGCGAACAGCTACCAGATCACGCTCCTTACTGGTGAAGTCGGCCAGCCTGCAGAGAAACTCTACGCCATCGCCTCTATCTACCTGGCCACCTCTGTCGGCTGGTGGATCATGTACCGCCGCCTCTCCTCTCACTACGCCCTCTCCTTGCCCTTCTTGTTCTACGGTCTGGCTTTCTTCTTCATCGGCGTCGCTCACTATGCCGACTACAATGGCACCAACTGGATCCAGAATGTCGGAACCGGATGCTACGCTGTCGCATCCAGTTCAGGCTCGCTCTTTTTCGCCCTCAATTTCGGCGACGATGCAGGCGGCAGAGTTCACAACTGGGTATTCCGTGCTTGCATGATTCAAGGTACACAACAAGTATGGGTGTTGGCACTCTGGTACTGGGGTCGAGTGATCACTCACCAATCGTCTCTGGGCCACGTTACCAGTATCGGTGATGGATTCGCCGGCACTTGGAAGATCACAGCCGTTGCTCTACCCATTGCTGCACTTCTTTGGGCCGTCGGACTGGTCCTGTACTTCGGCCTCCCGGCATACTACCGACAAAGTCCTGGTGATACGCCTGCATTCTATGCATCCGTCATCCGGAGGAAGGTCGTCATCATGTTCGGTGTCATGGTGGTTGTTCAAAACTTCTTCATGAGCGCACCCTATGGTCGGAACTGGACGTTCTTGTTCAGCAGTAGCCACGTCCCGGCCTGGCAAATCCTCCTCCTCGCCATTGCTTTCTTCGTCGGTGTCTGGGGCATTTCTCTCTGGATCCTCGCTCACTACTCCCGAGCGCATACGTGGTTGATGCCTGTCTTTGCCATCGGACTTGGAGCGCCGCGCTTCATGCAGATCTGGTGGGGGACGAGTAACGTGGGCTTGTGGTTGCCATGGGCTGGCGGCAGCTTCGTCGCGAGCGTTTTCGCTTCGAGATCGGTTTGGCTGTGGCTTGGTGTGCTTGATGTACTTCAAGGAGTCGGTCTGGGTATGATTCTCCTGAGCACACTCACTCGTTCGCATGTTGCCTTCACAGTCACGGGCTGTCAAGTCATTGGTGCTGCAACGACGATTCTGGCACGAGCCGTTGCACCGAACAGGATTGGACCTGGCCTTGTTTCACCGGACATCAGCGGTGGCCTTGAAGGGATGCTTCAGCCATGGTTCTGGGTTGGACTGATCTTGCAACTATTGCTTTGTGTTGGATTCTTCAAGGTGTACAGGAAGGAGCAGTTGCAAAAGCCTTGATACATTTTCTTTTTGTTTGGCGGGGTCTCATACCGGGAGGATATCAGGAGTCATTGTTTTCATGGAAGGGATACCATATAGAGCATATAGAGCGAGGTGTTCGGAGTCGTTATTAGCGCACAATGCGATAGAGTAATACATTCCATATTGTTATGAATTTACCAGATCACGAACGTCGTATGATGCCCAAGTGTACCACAAAACTGTGATCCGGCTACGACGTACTGATGCTCTCACCTCTCAGCGCGGTGGCCTGACAGGCATATTAGCTGTACAGGCACCGTTAAAAGACAAGAAAGGTAGCAGAGCGGACAGTTTAGCTGTACCCCATATTATCCGTCCCAGTAAAGTGCCTGTTCTGCATCTTTTCCATGCTGGTAAGTTAGATCATCTGTCCTGTCAGATTGGGAGCACAAGAGCACCATATAGCTACAGCTATGCTACTTTACATGTGCCACTACCCTTCCTGGTCCAAAAGAATTCGGGGATCGAGTCGTTCATCAGAGTTCATCTGATCCAGCAGCTCATCCATATCGAACGTCTCCAGCATCTTCCCGAAACCAATCTTCATTAGCCCGTGCTTCTTCCGCCGATGCATAGTTGATGATTGTGCTCTTCGTCGTTGTGTAAGCGTGATAGGCATCTAAATCAGGACATAGTCAGTATTGTCAACACCAAAGGAAAAGGATATGCTCACCAATACCATTTTCACTTCCGACGCCAGAGCTTCCTACTCCTCCCCAAGGCGAGCTTGGATCATTGCGATGATGTGTGTTGACTATGCACCTTCTGATTAGCACCTTCTCCAGTTGCAAAGACAATGGACACTCACCCCAGCAGATGCCAGACTCAATGCCCTCTGACAATCGGTACGCTTGCGACAGATCTTTCGTCCAGATTCCAGCTCCCAGTCCAAATTCACTGTCGTTTGCAAGCTTCAACGCTTGCTCTTCAGTCTCGTATTGAGTAACGACGATGACCGGGCCAAAGGCTTCCTCTCTCCAGATGCGCAAATTCGTAATGTCTGTATCAATACTGCTCGTCAGAATCGTAGGCTGATAGAAGTATCCCTTGCCCAGACCGAAGCCATCCAACGGCGAGCTGCCAGTCATGCGATTTCCTCCTGTGACGACTTGAACTCCATTGCGCTTAGCATCGTCCACCAGTCCTTCCACACCGGCCAATTGCCTTGCAGAGATCAGGCCACCCATCATCGATGCGGGATTCGTGGGAGCACCCATTCTTTGCTGGATCGACTTTGTTTTCATTGTCAACCTCGAGAGGAAGTCTTCGTATATCGTCTTCTCCACGATAATCCTCGTTGCTGCTATACATGTCTGCCCACTTGCAACGAAAGCCGCAAAGGCAACGCCGTTGACCGCTAGGTCGATGTCCGCGTCTTTGGTCACTATGATAGGTGCTTTACCACCCAGCTCTGCCGTGAAGGCAGCAAGATTTCCTCCTGCAATGGCTCCGATGGCTCGACCGGATGGCGTGCCTCCTGTGACGTCGACGCTCTTTACCAACGGATGAGAGACGAGTGCTTTTCCAGTGGTCGCTCCGTAGCCTGGCAAGACAGAAAAGACTCCATCCGGTAGTCCAGCGTCTTTCATAATTTTGCCGAGTAATAACGACGTGAGAGGCGTCAACTCCGATGGCTTGAGAACCACCGAGTTCCCCGCCGCGAGCGCCGGAGCCAGTTTCTTGACGGCAATCAATAGCGGATGATTGAACGGTGTGATTTGCACAACTACACCTAATGGCTTACGATCAATCCAGTTGTGTAGCTTTCCGGTCGTGGGCAGCACAGCACGTTCTTCCGTGCGAATGAGAGCAGCGTAGTACTTGAACCATCTCAAGAGCAATGGAACTTGGGCATTCATCTCTCGAATCACCCGGCCGGTCTGCTGTACTTCGAGAGCAATCAATGCAGGTAGATGGGTTGAGAGATTGGACGCAACGGCTTCAAGGGCATTGGCTCGCTTGTGCCTGTCAGCACGAGACCAAATGCCGGATTTGAAAGCCTGATAGGCACTCTGGACGGCATATTCGACATCACTGGAGGAAGCAGCATGACAACTGATATGCAGCGGGTCAGTTTGGCACGGAGATTGAAGCAGAGGGCCTGGACAGACTGTGCAAATATCTCGCCGGTCGCTGGATTCTCGATTGGTATTCTTAACTCTGTCAGCCTGGCCTTGAGCATGCCGGAGAAGCTGCCTCGAACTCACAACTCCTTTTCACTTCCCGCCTTGTCTTGGCCGTCGACCCATAGGAAGTACGTTCCAGAGCTCATATTGTGCACTTCCTGTGGTGCCGTCGTCCCAGTAGTTGTGAGGCGGTCTGTTTAGTGCCTCCTCGTGACCTGCGAAGATGCTTGCTATCGTTCCAGCAAGTCAAAGTTTGGAACTCAGAGTCCTGCTAATAGCCAGATGAAGGCGTATCGACATGACCATGAGGTGAGGTCAAGATACAGTCGACCTATCTTGACGAGCGACTCGCCTAAAGTCCGGGCGTCACTGCGGAAGATCTCATCACGGCCGAATATCTGAGTATACCAAAGGTGCCATCCGAGTCGACATAACTGACACTCACAACGCCGTGACGGCACAAGGACTAGGGATGTTGTTGGCAACGTTGCAAACGAGGTAGGCAACGTTGGCAATAAAAAGGTGTTGCTAACGCGTAAGTAACATTACGTAAAATCGGGTTTTAAGCCGTATCGTTGTCGCCGTTATAGCGATAAGTCGAGGTGTTACTATAAATACCAAGCTATAACGGGTGTCGGGCGGGGCGCGGGAAGCTGAAGCGCTAGCCGCTTAAAGTAATACGCTAGCTCCAAGCAGTCTAGTAGCATCGTATAAAAGGGCTAGGATTTGTTGCCAACGTTGCTTATTGGCAACGATTTCCATCCCTAACAAAGACAACCCCCGAGGCTGAACGACTTGTTACTCCCAAGGTGAAAATCAAGCAATGCAGCTCGGAGATCGCGCATAGGAAGCTTCGTCGTCCGATGAGATCTTCGCGCCACGACCATACAGAGCTGCAACGTTCCATTTAACCGGCTATCTACGAAGTATGCTCGAGCAGACTGTTGCGCCAAAGAGTCGGTAAGCAATGCAAGACGGTAGAGAAATCCGACTACAGTCTTGAACGCTCCGCCTTTCCCTCAGCCGATCTTCCCTCCACTTCCATGCCTGAGCACTCGCGTCTCGCCAATTTTCCATTCCGGCTTCCGCATGTACCACATGACAGAGGCGCGTCGTGATCCGGTATTGCCAACCGACGAATCTGGATGAGGTTTTCCACGATCTGAAGCGCTTCTGTCAGGCTGGAAGCCCAACCTCTGCGTCAAAACGATTGGGAAACTCACTTAATATACGCAACCCGGCGTACTGCCATAAGATCCGCAGGCTACCGCTGTCGCTCCAAAGTCGCCACATGATTCATCACACCATTTGTCCGTTTCGCCCCCTACGGCGCAGTCTGCGCCGTGCAAATTGCACAAGCATTGATGTGGAGCGCATCCTTCGTCCGAGGCCGCCGAGACCATGGCGGCAAGAGAGAGAGCGATGAATGTCTTGAAGAGGTTCATGGCTTCTGTGACGTTCGTCTTGGGTGGCAGTGGTTCCGAGAGTGGCTTGGTCTTGGTTGGTGGTATTCTTGGGAGTTTGAGTATCTCATGAAAAGAAGAGTGTTCCCACGAGCTTATTATATACTGCTCCGACGGTTGCTCGCTCAAGGGCAAGGTCCCAAGAACAGCCGTCCGGCTTCCTCACCTTCCTCTTCTTGCTGCGCTGTGTGTTCTAGTTCGCCGCCTTCATTGCCTTCAGATGCCGATGAAAAGTAGCGCATAATCGCAGGGTCGTCTCCGATCGTGAGGCTGACAACATCCCTGAATAAGACGATGCAAGTGTGCCGGACAGAAGATGAAGCCTGGAAGAAATGCCATGAAGCTCCGATGAACTGCTGTCCGAGTCTTGCATACAGTAACAGCGTGTGATGGTAACCCAACGTAGTCTGCAAAAGTGTCAACGGTGTGACGGTGTCTTTTGATCCGGTGATGTTGGATCCTGAGCAGTATCTTCATTCCCAACGCGGGATGGGGGCTGTGTCTTTTTGGAACTCGTGGACTGTCCAAGGATTCGGCCCTATCTATCCTCCGCTACAACGATACTCCCTGTAGTTCTAGTGGTCGGATGCATCGATCATGACGAAGTTGTTAGCGCTTACATTTTCGTGTACCTTCTGTACTTGATCTCATTGGTCGAGTAGTGGTAAATATGCTCCCGTATGAGCCGAAAGAGATGGCAGCGTCTGTCTGCTCTATTACAGGAGAAGGGAGTCCAGATACGCGACAACGCAGTAGCGTTTCAGCACTAGTAATCACGACGTGAGCTTCTCATTCAAAGTTTTTATCCGTGCTCTACAGCTGCCTCGATGAATGACGGATGGCAAATAAGATGCCGACGAACATGCATTCATAGGATGCCGTCAAATAGCCCCGGAACGCTGTGGGAGTCGGGCTGGCAGGGAGAATGAGCCTGTCATATCGGCCCAGGCGATGCGCACAAAACATCGCGCATATCATGGAAGACATCCTTGACGACTCCACGCAACGGGGCGAAGCCCCATCTCCATCTTTGAGCTATCACCGATACGAGACCTTTGCTCCTCTCCAAACGGCCAGTAGGCCCATTGCTACTTTCCCCGTCTCCGCAGCTTCAGTTCCGCACGATGTCGGTATTGGTCTGGAAGAAGTTGCAGCGCGGAGAATCGTCGGGATCTGCGATATAGCTGATCACAGACTCATTGACGTGCGCGACTGTGCTCTCCGCTCCATATTGAGGGAACCAAGGCCGAAGCGAGGTCTCGCGAGTGGGCAAGGGGAAGTTTGGATTCTGGTTGATGACGAAGGAAAGGTACCAATCCTTCATAATGCCGGCCAGGGTTGCGTTGAACACTGTCGGGCTGTCGCTA
Source organism: Zymoseptoria passerinii SP63 (assembly GCA_000223825.2). Taxonomy (NCBI): domain Eukaryota; kingdom Fungi; phylum Ascomycota; class Dothideomycetes; order Mycosphaerellales; family Mycosphaerellaceae; genus Zymoseptoria; species Zymoseptoria passerinii. The sequence goes on from AFIY01000337.1 coordinate 18,199, forward strand.
GCTCCCAGCAGATATCGACCCACTGCTGTATGAAGGTACACGCCGGCATTGAAGCGAAGCTGGGAAGGATTAGCATGTGACTTCGAAACAGCGGCATAAGCAGGATTTTTAGACGGACCTTCCAGATGGGTACTTTCACGGTCTGGTTGAATGCAGCCGAAGCGATGTATCGGCTTGGACAGCGAATGTAGTAGTCGCCAATGAGTTGCTGGCTTGACCACCCGGCCGTGTTGTTCCTTGTCAAGTTGGCCCCGTACGTCGCTATGAGCGGAACCACTCCAAAGTCGTACACCGGGCTTTGGAAGAGATTGTTTGAAGCGAGCCACGAAGGACCAAAGTCACTCTCCGGGTAGAGAGCCAGCAACTCGTCGAGAAAATCGGGCGTGGCATTGAGGAAGAAGCGGTCGTATTCTCTCCTCACTTCGGCAGTTGTCGTGACTGAGAAATTTGAGAAACCGACACCTTGTTTCACTGTCAGCACGGAGGAATCTCACGGGCGACTAGTGCGACTAGTCTCGTACCTTCGAACTCATCGACATCAACAAGGATCGGGACCCTCGAGAAGTTTCCACGGGCCAATTGTCTCGAAGGGATATCTCTGACAAATGATCCGTCGACCACCGGGTTGTAGTATGTATCACCGTAGCCATAGAGACCAGCTTCAAACCCGCCAAAGTACGATTGCCCAGTGGCATTTCTCAAGTCTTCGAAGGGCATGCTCCGAAGGCAGCTGAGTGAGGTGCAGTTTGCTGATTCCAACAAAATATTGTACATCGCTTCCTGAGTGGTGGTGTTCTTGTGCGCGCCGATAGCAGGATACTCTTTGCAGTGTTAGTATTGCTCTTGCGATCCTACAAGACCATGGACGGACGACTGACCAGGGATTGCGCCGCGGAAAGGAGGATGATCTTCTCCGCCGTTCCGGGCAAGTTGATACATGACTGATGCACCTCCAGCGCTTCCGCCCCAGATCGTCACTTGCTGTGGGTCTCCGCCGAAGGCCGCGATGTGCTGCTGGACCCACTCCAGCGCAAGTCGTTGATCATAGAGACCCGCGTTGAGGAGACCGTCGTCTTCGACCGCCGAGCCAGCCAGGAAGCCAAAAGCTCCAAGACGATACTGGACCGAGGCATAGACAATACTCCCGTTGGAGTAGGACACCAAGTTCATGCCCGGTTCCTGGCTGGCGTTGCCAAAGATGAAGCCGCCGCCATGGATGTTGACCACTACGGGCAGAGCCTTCGCTGCGGGCTCAGATGGAGCCCATACGTTGACCAACAAACAGTCCTCGCTGGCAGGGTCTTGCATGGCGGATTGAGGAAGCCAAGCTGCTCGGGCCTGTACGCATTGTGGCCCGGGTGTGGTGGAATTGATGAGATCCGTACTTGTAACGGTGTGAGAGATTGGCACAGGAGCTCTCCAGCGTAGGTCTCCTGTTGGTGACGCGGCATAACGCATGGCGTAGAAGGTGTCCACCCTGTAGACCGCGGAGAATTAGAGATGTCTGCTCGGGTGAGGGCATTGGGGTGACGACCTACCCCAAGGTGGTATTACTGGTGCCGAAGTACTTGGCATATCCAAGGTCCACGGTAGGAGCGCTGATTGTAGAAGCTGTCAAACTTGCCAGCGACGCCATCTGGCGGAAAGTCATGATGTTGAACATGCTGGCAGTGTAGTGCGGAGAACGATGAGATGGACGTTCCTCGAGCAGGGAACTCGTCTCATATTTATCGAGCAGAGGCTCCAGGTGCTCGATGACTGACAACATCGTGCATACTCCAAACAGTGACCTCCCTCGTGAACGAATCTCTTCATTCGGACGCCGTTATACGAGACTGAGTGGAGTCGCCATGGCTGTTGGGGTCAGACCGCCATCGAACCGAGGCATCGAACAAGCCTAATGATCGAGTGGCTTTCTGGCGTGGATTGAACTGCGTTCGTATGTCAGAAGAGATCGTAGAACGCATCATCTCTCTATACAGTACCGTTTTCATACCAATTTTAAAGTTTCGAGTCTCGTTTTCGTCTTGCCTCTTTGGGAACGAGTTTCCAAACTCAATTTTAGGGCGTCGAACTCCGCACTTGACGCTCCACCATTCAGCACTCCTTCTCGAATGGTCCGCATTTTGGTTAGAAACCAGTGCGTCAGTAGAGCGGTTGCATCCATCGCGCCACAGACCAATGCGGAGACTTCAGGCTCCGCGTGGCATGCTCGGCGACGCCCTGCGAGGACATATAGTCACCTTCGGGCCTCGCCATACTTCTCGATTCAACTTGTTATTCTTCAATCGCCCATCATGGTCTCGACTCGCTGGATCTTGGCAACACTTTCCTGTCGGCTGCTCACAGCACAAGCACAATCCGAGGAGACACAGAGGCTCGCAGATGTCCTTTTCGCCATCGGTCTCGTTCCGGATGAAGCACTGGCCTCTGCAGCAGCGGGCATTCTCGTGAGCGGCGCCAATGCGACCTCTGAGGGTCTCCAGAAGGCTCTATCAGCCCCAGGAGTTGACGAGCGGAAGAAAACACAGGCCGAGCTGTTCTATTCGTACGGTGGCTCGCCGCCTGTATACCCATCGCGTACGTCGCCTGAAGCCGAACGCGTGGTCTGGTAAGCTGATATGTTGCAGCCCAAGGAAGCGGAGTCGGTGACTGGACCGAAGCATATAGAAAAGCTCAAGCTCTCGTTGCGCAGATGACAAACGAGGAAAAGAACAATGTTCGTTGCGTTGTTCATAGCATCAGTCCGATGGACCACAGAAGCTGATGTGGTTTTCAGGTCACCACACCGTCGTTGGCGACCAAAGGTTGCTCCGGTTTCACTGGAACTGTCGAGCGACTGAGATTCCCGGGGATCTGTCAGTAGATCGTGGACATCACAACTTTCAATTGAAGCTGACATTTTACAGGCCTCAACGATGGTCCAGCCGGCGTCAAAGGTCCCGTCGCTGAGAATGACACCCGCGCCAACGGCTTCCCTGCCCAGCTCAGCGTTGGTGCGAGCTGGAATCGTGGCCTTGCGTACTGGCGAGGTCAGCACATGGGCAAAGAATTCAAAGCGAAGGGGGTCGATGTCGCTCTCGCTCCCGTCATTGGACCATTAGGTCGTATCGCCACCGGCGGCAGAAATTGGGTACGTCGTTATGGTTCTCCAAAGTTTGATCCGCAGGAAACTGACTATTTTGCGATGATCAGGAAGGCTTCTCGAACGATCCCTACCTCGCTGGTGCATTGGTCGAGCCCACTATCAAAGGCATGCAAGAGTCTGTGGTGGCTTGCGCGAAGCATTTCATCGGTAACGAGCAGGTAAGACGAGAGGATCTCGGTGGTGCTGGCGCAGCTTCGAAAGGAGATCGCTGATGTTTGGTGCGCCAGGAGACTCAAAGAAATCCATTTCTGGTGGGCTACCTGGACAGAAGCGATTACACCCTGAACGCCTCAGTGTCCGCGAACATCGACGACAGCACGATGCACGAGCTGTACCTTTGGCCTTGGTACGACGCTGTCAGAGCCGGCGTGGGCAGTGTCATGTGTGCTGTAAGTCGACCAGTCGATCAAGCATTTGAGACTTTGAAAGCTGACACTATTGGCAGTACCAAAGGCTCAACAACAGCTATAGCTGCCAGAACAGCGCCGCACTCAACGGCTTGCTCAAAGGCGAGCTTGGCTTCCAAGGTTTCGTCGTTAGTGGTGAGTGAACGGAATGGCACCGATCTGCAGTGCGTCATTCTAACGTATCGACAGACTGGTTCGCTCAGCATGCGGGTATCGCCACAGCTGAGACAATGGAAATGGCCATGCCCGATCCTCGATACTGGGGAAACGGTACTTTGTCGACCGCAGTCTCCAATGGATCGCTGAAAGCATCCAGACTCGATGACATGGCGACCAGAATCCTGGCCAGCTGGTACAAGTACTCCACCGTAGAGCTCAACGGATTTGAGAATCACTACGACGAAGATATTCGCCAGCCAGAATCCGCCGCCGCTGCGTTCCAAGTCGCCGTCGAGGGCCACGTCTTGTTGAAAAATGTGAATAATGCTCTGCCGCTGGAGAAACCAGCGGTGCTGTCGGTCTTTGGCTGGGACGCAGTCGCTGGGTCGACGGCAGACCCGACTCAGAGCCTCGGAGGTGTTGGACTGCAGAACACCCAGGTCGATACCTCTGGCGAAGCGTTCGCGGCTCTTACGTACCTGCAGCTCGTTGCCGCGGTCGCGCCATTTGAAATGTCGGTTCCTGATGTCGCTATCAACGGTACACTCATCGCAGGCGGAGGCAGCGGCTCTTGCTTGCCAGCGATTGTATCCGCCCCATACGACGCAATCCTCCGCCAGGCCACGGCTGACGGGACCAGGGTTCTCAATGATACCAGGGTGACCGACAGCCCTGTGGTGGAAGATGGGAGCGGAGTCTGCCTGGTTTTTATCAACTCACAATCCGCGGAAGCCGCCGACCGTACAACTCTCGCCGACGAATTCTCGGACAATTACGTCAATGCCATTGCCAATCAGTGTGGCAACACTGTAGTGGTGATTCACAACGCCGGAGTCCGTCTCGTGGACCGTTTCTTCGACCATGAAAATGTCACGGCCATTCTCTACGCGCAAACTCCAGGTCCTTCCAGCGGAGATGCTCTCGTCGAGCTCCTCTACGGTCGTCAATCGCCATCCGGCAGACTGCCGTACACCGTCGCGCATGCTGAAGCCGACTATGGTTCGCTTCTCCTTCCAGATCTTCCGACCGAGCAGAATCCTCAGTACGCTCAGTCCATTTTCTCCGAAGGCGTCTTCATCGACTACCGGAGATTCATGAAGGAAGAGATTGTCCCTCGCTTCGAGTTCGGCTATGGCCTGACGTACTCCAACTTCAGCTACTCCAGCTTTAGCGTCTCCAAGATCCTGGATGCCCGTTTCGACCTGGCGCCTCCGGATTCAAATGTATCCACGCCACCTCCAGAAGGCGGCCTGGAATCTCTGTATGATGTTCTTGCCACCGCCTGCGTGACAGTCACCAACACAGGAAGTGTCGCGGCCGCCGAGGTCGCTCAGTTGTATGTCAAAATCCCAGGCAGTGGAGTAGAAAGAGCATTGAGAGGTTTCGAAAAGAAGCTGCTGCAGCCCGGAGAAAGCGCTGAGTATACCTTTGATCTCAAGAGGCGAGATCTCAGCCTGTGGAGTACGGACATGCAGCACTGGATGCTTCAAGAAGGTCAGTACGAAATGATGGTCGGTAAGAGCGTGCTTGATATACAAGCAACTGTGCCTTTTAATGTGTGAGGAGTAGCGCTCGATGGAGTGCAGTCAGAACAGAAGCGGTGGTGGTCGGAAAATCTGCTTCGCGGCGTCTTCCCCTTGGGCCTGTATATGACCATTCATTTATGTGCCGACGAGCGCCGTTTTGAGACTGAAATCTGGTTGTATTTGATCGTGTATGTCAGGAATACGTAGAGAAGTAACCCTTCAGGTCAGAAATGAAAAGCGAGCAACATTGGAGAGTTCCTTGAGTGCCTCAGGCGAAGAAGGGAGGGCCACGCTATGCACGGGCCACGCTGTGCACGATCCCGCTCAATATGGCTCAAATTTAAAAAGGAAAGCAATCAACTTTTGATCGCTGCCGTCAAATTGCCCCTAAATATTAGTAGAGCAAAAAGCAGCGTACTGTAACTTACGTACTAAGGTACTCCTATAGGTATTTGCACAGCGTGGCCCTCTCTTCTACTCCGTTCCGGGCCGAGCCTCGCATCGTCGTCGTGAAACCCAGCACTGTCCGCCCATTCCGCGTCGAGATCCAGTCGCCATCATGGCCATGTCACGCCTGAAGTCGACCGATACTGTCGAAGGATATAGTCGCAGGCGAGCCTTCCATGAAAAGTCTCGCGCCGGTCAGTGTGCTCTCCCCGTGTGTTGTTGCCCAACAGTCATTCACAACTCTTCAAGGCTGCCTTACATGCAAAGAAAGGAGAGTAAAGTGCGACGAGGCTCACCCGACCTGTCGAAACTGTCGCAAAGGACGTCGAGATTGCGCCTATGCTCCGCCTGCAGAAGTCCTGAACTTTCGCGGATTCCGCCATGTGGGATTCGAGTCTGGCCAGCTACGAAACACTATCGTCGTCAGTGATGAAGTACGGCGGTCGGTAGAGTACTTCTGCTTGAGAGGACTTCCGATCCTTCGGAAGTGCCAGCCATCGCCTCTCTGGGACTACCTGGTGGCTCAACTTCTTGACTCTGGCGGAAGTGTGCGAAGCATTACGGCTGCGCTGGGCGCGCAACAGCGTATCGTGGAGCAAGATGCAAGCGACGGCCAACTCAGCGAGAGGGAACAGCAGGCCTCTGAATTGTATGCGGGTGCTATCACCAGCCTGCGCCGCTCAATCGGTGAGAAGGGCGACAATGGCCAGCCTCAAATACCGCTCGCATGCTTGCTGATGGTTGTTCTCGAATCAATACGAGGATCCCCGACAAACTTACTAGTTCATTTGCAGTCCGGCCTGCATATCATGCGTGCGCTGCAAAGTAGTCCATCGAGCGAGAGCCGGGAGGTTGCTCGCTTGCTGCGCAAATACGCCGTGGATGCCACCGTGTTTGATGCACTCGCTCCCACTACTCAAGCCATTCAGCTGCTGGTCGCTGAAAGAATCGATACTGGCGTCGCAAATAACCCGCTTGCTCAGGTGGTGGAACTGGTGTCGAATTTGTTACAGTCACTAATGACAGCTGCCAAGGAGGCCTTCATCAACCCAGCCTTACAAATGACGCCTTCAAACCAGCTCGAGTTTCTGCGACCGAAGCAACAGATGATCGAAAAAGCCATCAACGACAGAGTGGCTACCACGGCGAGCTGGGATGCGGTCAGCCTGGCCACTTATGGCTTTGCAAAGGCGCAATGCCTTATGGTCAAAGTGTACATCGACTGCGCCTGGACTGGAAAGCAATGTGACTACGATACTGCGCTAGACACCTTTCGCGAGATTATTGACATCGAAGAGGAATCGCTCCGACTATTGCATTCTATCAAGGCAGACGCAGACACAGAAAGTCCCGAAGGTCCCGCGGCTTTCTCCGTTGGGCTTTCAGCACAATTGACCATAATGTTAGTCACAAAAGAGTGCCGGGATGCCGAAATTCGACGTCGTGGACTGGCTCTTCTCGATCGGTGTCCACGATACGACGGCGTTCGAGATACCACTTTGATCAAGGCGATCTGCCACACAATCATCAAGCACGAGGAGACGGCTGCTGGGAGCGCGGGTCAATTTATTCCGGAACCTTGTCGTGTGCACCACTATCGTCTCATCGGAGACGGCCAGGGACCGAATGGATGGCAATCTATCCAGCTTTCTCGCAGACCTGTTGAAGGGGAAGATCTCCTCGTTTACGACGTGCCGCTTGAGAAGGGTTGAATTGTCGGCGGCATGTCCCCACGAGCAACATGACTGTTGCTATGGGCACCGCACGGCCAGGCAGACGGAACGATGTACGACCCGGAGGAGCCGCCTTGAGACATAGCGTTGATCGCTGGTTGATCTCAGAGGCTTCTCAGCGAGAGCAGAGTCGAGACCAGTATCTGTAAAAGTGTCTTGCCAGACTATCGTGTCCCGACAAAGCATAGCTTCCGGCGCAGATGTCAAGCAAGGATACTGGACTTCGTCGCCGGGACGAAGGTCTTCGGAATATCATCCGAGAAAGTCGAGCACTGCTTTTATTACGCTGGTCACTGGCAGAGAAGGACGTAGCCGAAGAAATGGTCATGGAGAAGTGCACAATTCTGCCAATCTCGACACGTCGATCACCAACAACACATGATTGAGCATGCGGCGATCACAACATATGAGTTGAACTGAAGGCGACGTATGACGCCATTGCAGAGTGGGAATGCGACTGGATCCACGTTGCAATCTCATTGGACGAGAAGTAGTTCACGCTAAGAATTGTCTCTGCGCAAGGCGATGTCGTGCTTGAACCATTATTAATCTAGCTTAAATATAAGGTTGTTGTACATCAACGACGGCGATTTGTCGACGCCGACGCCGACGCCCGACCATCTCGACTGCCCCATCGTAACCAATTCGAAGGGAGTTCGATCTAGCACCCCAATCCTGAACAAATCTTGAGAGGCAACAATGTCTCAACCAAAGCAACTACACCTCACGGCCTTCATGCGGCCTGTGAGTCTGCATACGGGTGCTTGGAGAATGCCTGGAAGGTATGCAATCACTTAACATATACAACAAGACATATCATGTCCTCATAACAACTCCTCAACAGCTTTCCCGACGCCAATTTCAATCTAGCCCACCTAAAATACTTCATCCAAAAACTTGAAGCCGCCAAATTCGACGCTTTCTTCATGGCCGACCACTTGGCAGTCCTCAACATGCCCACAGAAGCTCTCAAACGCTCCCACACAACAACTTCCTTCGAACCCTTCACTCTCCTCTCCGCTCTCAGCCAATGCACGTCTCGGATCGGATTGGCAGCTACCGCTTCAACGACCTACGACTCGCCCTACCACGTGGCCCGCCGCTTCGCTTCTCTAGACCACATCAGCGAAGGCCGAGCAGCGTGGAACATCGTCACGACCGGCAACCCGGAGTCGAGCAAGAACTTCGGCGAGGAGGAACACATGCAGCACGGCGATCGCTACAAGCGAGCGCGGGAATTCTACGATGTCGTCACGGGGCTGTGGGATTCCTTTGCCGACGATGCGTTTGTGAGAGATGCGGAAAGTGGGACGTATCTCGATCCGGAGAAGATGCATGTTTTGGATCACAGAGGCGATGAGCTGAATGTTCGCGGTCCGTTGAATATTGCGCGACCGGTTCAGGGCTGGCCTGTGATTGTTCAGGCGGGCCAGTCAGAGCCGGGGAAGCAACTCGCTGCTGAGACGGCGGAGGCGGTGTTTTGTGTGCCGAAAGATCTTGAGGGAGCGAAGGTGCTGTATGCTGATATCAAAGAGAGAGTGAAAGCAGCGGGGAGGAATCCAGATCATTTGAAACTTCTCCCTGCGGCGATGATTGTTGTGGGTGACTCGCTTGAGGAGGCGCAGGCGAGGAGGCTGAAGCTGGACAGCTTGGTGCATTATGATAGTGCTATTGCTTCGTTGTCGATTAACCTGGGGACGGATGCGTCGAAGTTGGATCCGGATGGGCCTCTGCCGGACGATCTTCCCGCTACGAATGCTAGCCACACTGCGAGGCAGTCGGTCGAGAGGCTTGCGAAGGAGGAGGGTTTGACGGTCCGTCAACTTGCGCAGCGACTCGGGGGGTATTCAGGGCTTGCATTTGTCGGTACTCCAGAGTCTATCGCAGATGAGTTCGAACAATGGCTGAAGGAAGATGCATGCGACGGCTTCACGATCACCATGCCGTATCTTCCGCAAGGACTGGAAGATATCACCGATCGATTGGTGCCCGAGTTGCAACGAAGAGGACTGTTCCGAAAAGAGTACAGCGGCACGACTTTGAGGGACCATCTTGGCTTGCCCAGACCAAGGAATCAATTCTTCCCATGAGTGTAGCGGATAGCGACAGTCACCATGATTCAAGAAGAGGGCGTCGAGAGCAGCAAGCAAAAATGTGTCGTTGTTGTGCCACTACACTAGGGCTATATTACCCACTGCCAGCTTCGCAGCCATAATGATCGAAACGAAAACAAAGCAGACTGAACCAATGCAAGCAACATGCACTCCCTAATCGTCGCATCCCAGCGCAAGCCGCCAACATATCCCACAATTCTCAACTCCTCCAAACAAGTCAATCGACCATCGGTCTAGAAACAGAAGAAAAGACCCGCGAGGGCGATGAGCAGTCCACTAACTCCAGCCTTGATAGCAGCCCCAGTGTAGACCGGAGCGTCATCCCCACCAGTCGTAGCCGCCGGCGCAGTGCCATTGGGTGCGTCCGTAGCGGGCTCCGTAGCAGGCGCCGTCCCGTTCTTGGGAGGACAAGCGCTCTTCGTCGTGACCGGAGCGACCGGCGCATCAGTAGCAGCCGTGTCGGTGCAGGCGGCTTTGGAGCAAGGGATCGTAGTCGTGGTGCCGTTCTGTTCGGGGACGGCGATGGAGGAGAGAATCGGAGCGACGCTGGCCGAGCCGGTGATGGAGGACTCGACGGAAGCAAGCGAGGATGCGGCCGAGGACACGGAAGACGCGGCGGAAGAGACGGCGGGGCCGTAACTCAGGGTCGCCACATCTCCTGCTGGGGCGGAGGTGGCCGGAGTGGCGGCTGGGGGGGCGGGGGGGGAGTGGCGGCTGGGGCGGCGGAGGTGGGTGGGAAGGAGCCAGCGTAGGACTCTGGAGCCTGGGCGCTGGCGAGGGCCGCGAAGGCGAGGGTGGCGTATGTGGTGCGCATCTTGATGGTTGGTTGATGTGTTGTAATGAAGGTCGATGGAGTTTTCTTGAGTTGGATTGAGGAGGCTTGATTTCGTTTGATCTGTTGGAGCGTGGTGTTCTGTAGCGACTGTTGGCGGACTTGTTCAACGCTGGGTGTTGATCAAGAGAGGGAGGTTAGACAACAGGTGCAAGCTCTGTATAAAGACTTTTAGCCGTTCGTGTGGTCGAAGGAGGCTTGTTGTCCATTCCTACACGTTTCACATTCCTCGATGTGATTACTCCTGGCTCAAGTCTAGGCCCAGACGAGGCTGATACTGCGCCTCCATCGCTCGAGCGTAATGGTGCAAATTTCGCATCTTGTTTAATCGACTTTGGACAACGCATGTACTGACTTACGGTTTGCATTTCCAGGCCAGTCGTTGTTCGAAGACCTGCTGGGCGTGTGCCACAGGACCGCTGGCTATATCCAGCTGATGCATTCCTCACCCACTCCAGCGGGCCTAGCAAGGGATAGTGATCCAGCCCTCGACGTTGATTGCGACAGCCGAGGAGTCGTTCTTTGTTCGAGTGCCGGTCTTCTGTCTGTTCTGTGAAATGCTTCTGCCTTTTTAACGAGTGCTGGAGTGGACTTTGTCTTTATCGTGTCTAGGGTATCTCGTTGTCAACACATAAACATAATACATACATCGAACCTGTCAAGTCCCAGAAGAAGCTTCTGCTTCCGGGACCCTCGCTGTCTGTTTCATCTCCTCCCTTTCCCTCGCCTTCATCCTCAAATACATCGCCATAGCCGCTCCCGCCGCAATCCCACCCAAATGACCCGGATGATCGACACCCTTCATGGGGTAGAACCTTGCTGAAACCACCTCAGCCGTCGCGGCAAAAGCCAAGAACACCCAAGCGGAGATGGGAACTTCATAGCCAGCAATCTTCACCGTCCCATTGGGCCTCAGCATGCAACTCGCGGCTACGACTCCGAACACGGCGCCAGAAGAGCCGAAGATGTAGGAAGCCCAGTTCTTGCGCAACACGTTGGTAGCTAGACTTGCGTAGCCGCCGACTGCCCCAGACGCGAGGTATATTGCGAGGAAGGTTCCTCGTCCGACGTCTTCGTGTAACAAGAGACCGAAGAGCCAGAGTGGGACGAGGTTGACGACGAGATGTCGGAGGGTGTCGTGTCGGAAACCGGCGCCCAGGATACTCACTGCCCACGGGTATGCAGGAACGATGGTGAGATATTTGCTGTAGGTTCGCCACAGAGGTGGGATACGGTTGAGGACAAAGCCTGCGATCAACACACCTGTCAGCGCCCATAGTGTGGCAGCCGAGGGTGGAGAGTCCGGCATGATGCGTGCGGACTTCGGAGGTGGAGTGTAGTTCTCGTGGAGATAGTAACAGCCCGCCAAGATTGCAAGTAAGAACATGAATGGAGGTACCAGACGCCTGGAAGTGCTGAGATCTGGCGCTTTTTCGGTCTTGAGAATCTGAGCGTCCTCCTCGTATTGCTTGACCCACGCTTTCCGCTCGTATGGCTGCAACCAGGCTTTCTTCGTAGGCTGGTGGATAGCGACACCTTGATCATCTCTGGCAATGACGAGATGGTTGGCCGTCGGCTGCACGCCAGCGCTCAGCTCAAGGGGGCCGCGAGTCCGGTGAATTGCCGCAGTCTCCTCACGCAATTCCGCAGCAACCTTTTCAGCTTGTTCTCGTTTCGCACGAGCTTCATTCGCCTCACGTACAGTCTGGAACACACTTCTACCGCTCTTCTCCCGTCCATACTCTGTACCCTGTTTCTCCTCTTCCAACTCTTCAATGTACGCCTCCTCCTCAGCGGTGACTTCCTCCTCCGGTAAGGGCTTGTAGATACCCAGCTTCACAGCACGATCTTGAATCTCCTTCGCCGCCTTCTTCGACTCCTCTTCTGCCCACTGTGCACCCAATGCAGCCTCATCTACATCAGGCATCAGACTGCGGACGTACAACAGTCCTCTCAATGCCTGCGCGCGAGTAACGCCGCTCTCCCTGGGGAAGTCCAGTCCAGTGTCAATCAATGCTCCTGACATCCGTCGCCAGTGCATGACGCTCAATATGTAATTGCCAGTATCCACATCCACATCTTCCGCATCAAAGATCTCGTTGATCTCGTCCTGGGTACGCTCTCCTTCTGGTATCGGCATTCCTCCCATTCCTCCTGCTGGATCGTAGTCTCGCCATGTCAATGCCTCCTCGCCTGTGTTCTCCGCCACTCCTTCTGTATATGCCGCGACAGTCGGAGCTGGTTCCAGTCTAGAGTCATTCGCGGCCTCTGTTGCTTTCGGGGCATTGGAAGGCGTTGCTCGTAGGTTTCGTCTCCGGGCGGCGACGTAAGAGGATGTAGAAAACGCTCTGCCCGCAGACTGCAAATCACGATTCAGGCCAGCCTGTGTCCTCCATCGTGAGGCGGACGCCAATGTCGTCTGCTTTGAACAGCTCGTGGTTTTCGAGTAGCCATTGAAGAGATGCAGAAGTGGCTGGGGGAAGTGGCTGTGATCGGGTGCGGCGGGCGCCGCACGGCGCTCGAAATGCTATCGATGTCCAGACATTACTCATTGCGGTTCTGAGCCTCGAATATGAGAGTACACGCGCGGAAATTCAGTGAGACGGATGTTGGTCGCAATCGATGATGTTTCGACTTTCACTTGATCTCTCGCCAAGACTGCGGAGGTTGCTCGGTGGTGCTCGAGCTCTACAATCACATGCCAATCCAAATATTGAACAGCTTCCAGTTCTTCCTACACAAACTACGGCCCGAACTGGACGAAACCCACAAGATCAACTTTCCACCAGAAATAAAATCTCCCACTGCAGATTCCAAAACACAATGCCCGCCTCCGAACCAACATCAACCTCCACCCCCATCCCCGCCGACCTCTTCGCCCTCGCCCTCCACGACCTCCCCCTCGACAGCGTACACGCCAAATCCGCCGAACTCCGCAACTCGCTCGCGCACCTCCTCGAGTCCAACATCCAAATGCGGCCCTTCGCGGCAGCAGGTGATGCCGACTGCGTGACGGCGATAGCGGAGAACGAGGTGGTGATGAAGCGGTTTGAGGAGAGGATTGCGTTGTGTAGGGCGGAGGTTGGGCGGAGGATGGGAGGGAGTGGGCATGGGTTGGAGGAGTCGGGGTTGGTTAATGGGGAGGGGGAGGATAATGGGACTGCGGGAGATGTAGGGAGCGAGACGCCAGCTGCGCAGGCGAGTGCGCAGAGTGGACGGTTGACGGATGAGGAGCTGAGGAGGAGGTTGGAGGAGAGGATGGCGGAGGGCAATGGCGCCGAGGAGGATGATGGTGTGCATCTTTGAGGGAGAACGGAAGTGTGACGAACGGCAAGCTCAATTACAGTTACAGTCCAGCGGCTGGTCAAGCGGGTGGAAGCAGCCAGCCTCGACGCTGGCAGGACGAGGACTGGCTACAGCTACGGGAAATCAACCGGCTCGAGATCCGCATCAATCAAGCGGTGTCCGGAAACAAAGTCTCTCGGAGGCTCTGAGACCGAAGGTTCACGGCATCACATCACAGGCCTCGACAACACTGAATTTCCACGACAAACGACAGCATTTGGTACATGCGAATAACGCTGTTCTGATGGGACACTTCTATGGATGGATATTCCAAACGATGTTGTTTCCAGACGATGACTATGACTCTGCGCGAAAATGAATGACGAGGAGCGCAGGTGAAGTGCATAGGCGTGCTTCGAGCTCTAGATGCATGGATGCATATATCCGAGTGGAATCAAGCCAAGTCGTTGAATGCGTTTATTGTAGGATCTACTACTCGGCGTCTCGGATTTGAGCCGGCAGTTCCGTGTTCGTCGAATGATCTTGGACTGCGACTTCTCTCGACCCGTTTCAGCATCTCGGTCCTCATTCCCTCTATCCACTCAGACTCGCCAGATCCAACGGCACCGAGCTCCCTCTCCCAGCTCTGTACCTCTTCGGTGCTCCTGAGAACTCCCGGGGTTTAGGCAACTGCTCGTCACCTTGAAATTTCCACCTCGAATCCTGCACCACGAACCTCGGACCGCCTGACTTCCTCGCTGTCGAGCCTGAAAGTGAAGATACACCTGCACTATCGGCTCGACTCCTTCCGTTCGTCAAGGTATAACTCGATGCATCGCCCATCATGCTGTTGAGCCGAGAGTTCGGTGCACTGCCACCCGGCCCGGGAGGCGGCAGTCCATTGCTGGTAGGTGCACTGCTTCGTGATGCAGGTGGTGGAGGTGGTGGAGCATTCGCGCGGCTTGTGGGCGGAGGCGGTGGTGGAGGCGGAGCACCATGGCTGGTCGCTGGCCGTGCTGGAGCTGCGGAGGGCGGAGGCGGAGGTGGAGCGAGATTGTTACTAGATTGTGCTGGGCCCGGCGGTGGAGGAGGAGGTGGTGCTGCGGGTGTGGGAGAGCGATTTTGACCGAATGCATTGCGGGCTGCTAGAGCGGCCAGGTTCGGTTCTCTGTTCGGCCCTGATGGAGGCAGAGGTGGCGCGAGAGGCGGAGTATTTTTATCGTGTCGGTAGGGATCGTATTCGTCGTCATCATCGTTCACACTGCTTATCCGTGATTGCAGAGTTGATGGAGCGGGCGGGGCGCCTGGCGGTGAAGGCGCGGGACGAGACAAGGGCGCAGGTGGAGGTTTGGGTGGTGTGTTAGGCAATGGTGGAGGTGGAGGTGCTGATGGTGGTGCGGCGCTCGAAGGCCGTAGCGGAGGCGTCATGGGTGTGTTGAGACTGACGACTGAAGGTGAGGACATGCCCGAAGGTTTGCGAGCGGTTGGAGGAGGCATGGGAGGCTTCTTGCCAATCGGAGGTGGAGGTTTCGGCTTCGAACCTATCCCTTGTAGTGTTGAGTGCGAGGAGGACGGTCGTAGGTTGTTCCTTAGTGCTGCGATTGAGGGAGCTGCGGGTGCGGCTGCTGGAGGTAGTGGTGGAGGTGCAGCTCCAGGTCGTGGCGGAGGACCGCCATTGGGTCTTGCAGGAGGACTCGGAACCGCAGGAGACTTTCGTGAGTCCGTTTCCGGGTCGGAATCGTACATGTTGACACCTCCGGCGCTCTTCTTCAATTTTGGCATTCCTCCGGCGAACAATCCGCCCAATTGTGGTGCTGCCTCCATTCCATTCGATGATGATCCTGTCGGGGGATGATCGCTGTTGCTCCTAGCTCCATTCGCGCCTCCTCCTGACGGTCTCGACCCCCCTGGTATTGGCGGTGCTCCGGCTGCTGGTGGGCCTCCCGAGTCCTTTCCTTTGTCGATTATCGGTGCTGATCGGTCATTGACTTGCGTGACTTTCTTTAGTCGTGCTCCTGATTGAATGTCGCCAAGTAGTGCGCCCTGTTATACAACTTGTCAGAACAGCTCTCCTCTTCCTGTCGCAAGCATATCGTCCAACGTACTCGTCCTTTGGCCACGCTGGCGGGTGGTCGTGCGGGAACATTGCCAGGCGGTGGAGGTGGTGGAGGAGCCGGGCCTGATTCGGTCAGTCTATAGCACCGGTATATCTCAAGAAGAGTCTCATACCTCCGAAGCCTGGCATTGGCGGCGGCGGCGGCGGCGGAGGAGGTGGTGCAGGCATTCTGGAGCCTGTCCCGTTGTGCTGCTGTACTTGTGCGACTCGTCCGATTGATGCCTCGTACTGCACGGGTATCGTCGGTTCCGCAGTGGTTATCCTATCTCTTGGGAAGACAGAGGTCAGGAGAAGAGAGCGGTGGTGTTCAAGAAAGGGATTGTTTAGTAAGGTAGTGTTGATCTCAAAAGAGTGAATGCGCCGAGTACCTTGAAGGATGATGTCGTTCAGCCCCCAAGATCTTTTGGCAGCTCAGCCACGCGTTCACTTCTTCTTCAGCCACATCAATTCAGGCATCCGATCAACTTCTCCCTCACGACACAAACATTCATCCTCCCGCGACCGACCACTGCGCATTGGACACGACTGCCCTCACGATGGAGCTCCGAAGAGCAGCAATCTGTCAGGACTGCCTATCGCTACTGCGACAACCACGGCAGACCGCCCGCATCTTCTCTGCGACACATCAATGGATTGCGACAAGAAGCTTGGTGACCAGTACCAAAAAGAGAGGCACTCCATGGAGTCCACAGAATGCAAGACTCCTTCAAATACGGCGAGTGGCCACAGAAATATACACAATTCCAAAATCGACAGCAGCGGCACGGCGCGGAACTCGAGACCTGCAAGCCATGCACGCCCGTGTACAAGAGCTGTGTTCGTCCGTTCTCAAACCCGAAGATGGCCAGCTGCCCTCCGAACAGCGCGTACTTTACGTACTCGAACAATTGGACGCTCTCGTAAGAGCTGCGCTGGATGATCACGTAGCAGGAGGAATTGAAAATCCACAAGCTTCACCATCCGCCCAACAACGACAAACTGCTGCCTCTGCCCTGCTCGGCAGCGTCAACACTCGTCAATCGCCAGCGTCCATAACTCGCGTATCTCTCCTCACCCACATAAGCTCCCGTGCCGAAGAGATTGCCCGCGATCCGAGCGTCTTCCTTACGGCAGCAATTCTGAAGGCCTACGTTGAGCTACAGTCACTTCTTCACCAGCCCTCCTCCTTCCCGGACATCTTCAACCTCTACGCCAACAAACCTGTCCCTTCAATATCCAATGGCAACCTCGCTTTCTCCCCCTCCTCTCCCGACAAAGTCTCCGCCGCGATTGATCCCAGCACCGCCAACCTCGCTCTCGCCTCCGCCACCACCGCCCACGATCTTGGTCTCGCAATCGACATCATAACCAACACCTTCTGCACCACCGCTTTCAAACGCGCCAAAATTCTCCGGCGTGCTGCTCTCCCCATTTTCGGCCTCGGCATCGCCCCAATCGCAGCCTACAGTCTCTCCACCTCATTTTCAAACTGGCAACAAACCATGGACCCACAAATGGCGACCGGCATCGCTTTCGCAGGCATAATGACGTACGTCAGTGCGGTCAGCATGGTTGGCTACGTGGCAGTCACGACGGCGAATGATCAGATGGATCGCGTGACGTGGGCGCAAGGTGTGCCACTTTGGGAGAGATGGGTTAGGGAAGAGGAACGAGCGGCGATTGATAGTGTGGCGCAGGCTTGGGGTTTTACGGATGTGGAGAAGAGGGGCGACGAAGAGGGGGAGGAGTGGGATGCGTTGAGGGAGTGGGTGGGCGTCAGGGGTATGGTGTTGGACAAGGTTAGTCTGATGGAGGGAATGGAGTGATTGAAGCACGAACTTGAAGACATGGTTGGATGATAGGGTTGTAGATACCCAAAGCAAGAAAACCATATATCTGGGTGCTATGGAGGTAGCACGATCAAGAGGTAAGTCTGTCTTCATCTACTCCTCGTCTATTCCTTCACACTGCTCGCCGTGAGCGGAAGAGGACCAGTGCTTGCAGTGCTGGAATGGCAAAGGTGACTTGCTTCAGACTGCTACAATACACGACAAGGTCACAGTAGTGAGTCTCGTCAAGGCATCGGGTCGCAAAGTGAGGCACCTCACTTTGCTTTCAGACCCCTCTCCACTGCTCCAACGCCAAGCTCGTCGTTTGTCCTCGCCGCGCACTGACACCAAAACATTCCCGCTTCATCAGCTCTCGACTTTCTTTCCTTCAACGTCTCCATTCGTCTTTGCTCTTGTCATTCATCATCTCCACAACCATCGGCACAACTATGACCATCAGCGACAAAAAGCTACCAGAGGTCTCGCACACATGCGCGGGGCCAAACACACTGACACACTTCTTCACAGATCTCTCATCTTCAACATGCAGCAGTTGTCAAGAATTACCGCTTCACGCGCGGTCATTGCTTCATCTCAGCCTCTCTCCGCACAGAGCACGGCTATCACAAGATCCTCAACAAGTCGACCTGCAGTCGGACCTGCTCGACCGCCACAGAGGCAACAAGACTTCATCGGACGTTCACCGCTCATGGCAACCCATAACTGGCATTCTCCCGCCTGATGGCGTTCGTCTTCGACTTCCCGATGAGCTCGCCTCGCTGCCAGCTGCTCACTTCACCTTGCTTGACAACAGCGACTTAGAACCGCGCGTCATGATCAAGACGTCGCGCATGCCACGTCCGCCTCATCCGCCGTCTGCTTTCAGCGGCGTGGTTTCTTCGAAAGAAACGTTGACATTCGAGACGCAGCGACTTCTCACACTCGCCTCGCGCGCTGCTCTGGCTCGAGATTCTTGCCGCCATATCACCACCTTCCACGACTACCTGCGGGCGTCCAAATATCCGGTCTCACAACCAACAACTGCCAGCTTCGAGACGCAGCGGCAACGCGGCTCCAGCTCGAGTTTCTTTGCCACCATGAGAACATCCCGCATTGACGGGCAAAACGATTGTTCATTTCGAGACGCAGCGATCTCTCCCGTTCGCTCCACGCGCTGCTCCCGCTCAAATTCTTCTTCCGGACACCACCGCCACTCTGCGACGCCGCCCTCGCAACAATGAAGCTCTGGCAAATACAAACAGGCAGCACCGCTCTGTCATGCGCTGCCTGGCAGCTGCTTCACACACTACGGCGTACCTGTTCCCACACCTTCTCGGGTGCGTGACTTCTCACTTTCTTCCCGTTCCTTGCCAGAACAACTCAATGTCATCTGCAAACTCCATGGGTACCCGCTTCGGACGTCCTCTGTTCAAGACAATAGCTGGCCGCCCTATGCACGACCGTGTCTTCGACTTCCCGTTGACATCCATGGAAAGCTCCTCGACATTGACGCCCTATGCTACGGCGTACCTGCTCCATGCCATCCTGGGTGTGTGCATCTCCTTCTCAAGGCACCTTACGGTGTCAATATCACCTGAATGTCATCAGCGACATCCCTTGGACTGACTTTGGACGATCTCCGTTCAAGACGTCGTACATGGATATGCCGTCGTAGATGACAGCCACGCCACGGCGTACTCATCCCAACCCGCACACGGAACGAGGCTCGTCAATCTCTTCGGCGCTTCATTTGCCACTTTGGACGTCCACCTTTCGAGGCCAATCAGCAGCTTCGCGCTGCTTGGATAATTCGCCCTCGAATTCCCACTGAGATCCATGATCGCCGCTGAAGCATGAGTGAAAGACGCTATGGCACACCGTCCCGCCCTTATTGGGCGTTGTGACTTTACAACATCCCATCCCTCCAAGGCCACAACAAGATCATCCACGACATTTCTGAGGATTCCTGGAGTTTCGCACTGGGAGCGAAATCGATGGCAACCCCAGTGCCACACTCACTTCGTCTTCGACTTTCAGCGACCCAAAATGAAAAGCCTTCGAAGACAATCTTGTGCCACGGCAACAATTCTTTGCAGCCTCTGCGCTGAAGTCTATCACCATTACAGCCTCTGCGCTGTGTTACCAACCACGACCCCCTCCTCAATTGCGGATATCCACATACACCGCCCCACCGATGCTCTTACGCTTGACGAGCAGACAGTCTCAGTGTACCCCGGTCTTGGTCAATTCTGATCAGCACCTTCTCGGACACCATATCTCATCGTTACACCGTCTTCGCTCAAACGCTTGGCGAGCAAGCCTCGATGCAGATCCGCACTTCGGTGCACCCCC
This sequence comes from Zymoseptoria passerinii SP63, assembly GCA_000223825.2. NCBI lineage: Eukaryota > Fungi > Ascomycota > Dothideomycetes > Mycosphaerellales > Mycosphaerellaceae > Zymoseptoria > Zymoseptoria passerinii. Next base: position 38,126 of record AFIY01000337.1, read on the forward strand.
TGATTGGGTCGCTCCAGACCCTTTCGTCTATGAATTATTCGTCCCCCATCAAGGCAACGTTACACTCGCTCCTACGCTTGACGAGCAGCCGATTGATGATGACACACACTTCAGTGTATCCCTGGTTGCGATCCTGAGCTGGTCGTGCCTTCTTTGAATATCGCACCACGCACAATTTGCGTATCGCTTGTCAGCGAGCCGGCGAGGAAGACTCACACTTCGGTGTACCCCTGGTTGGGCCCATTGAGGGACCTTCCTTTTCTCAAATTCATGCCTGATCAAGGCCAAGCATCCATCGCTCTCTCGCTTGATGATCGATCCGATGATGAAGCTATCAGCACCTCAAGCCTACACAGGACCACATCATCGCCACTCTGCCATTCGACGAGCGTTACGACGACAACAATCTGGCTCTGTCAAGGACAACTCGAGACGATACCGTTTAGGTGCCTCTCTATTTCCTCTCTTCCGAGCCGCATCGGCTTTTCACCTCTCGGGACAGTGTCGTTTAGATGCTTCCCTATCTTTCTCACTTCGAGCACGTAGTCAACGATGGCGTGCTGCAGACATGAAGCCGAAGAGTCGGGCGACAATGCTGAGGCGACAACATTCTCGATTTTCTCATAGCACAACAAATTGCGAATGATCTCCACAAACATCAAACACGCCTGGTCAGAATTTAGCCTGTGTCGTCTATTCGAAACGCATACCGAGCCACCAGTTTAGATGCACTTCCTTCGCTACATCGATGTTTCAACCTCAGTCTCGGCGAGACAATCTTGCCAGGAGATGCCGTGCTGATGCTGGGTGGATGAATGATACGAAGAGTTGACTGCCCGGGCAGAAGCCAAGGGCAAGCCTGCATGCGAACGTCTAAGCAGGCATTCCGCTGTGCAGTCATTGATTGGCTGAAAATCCTGGTGAGGTCACTTTCGACGGAGCTTAGAATATTTAGCCGAACAACATGTTGGCCTCGTGCTTAGTTAGGTAGAGCGTTTGACGATGTCTGCCACGACACGGACACTGGTCCCACGAATCACCCACAACGAGCGTTGGACGTTCTGATTTGGACGACACGATATACAGCATGATGGTCGACTAAGGACGAAAGACTTTCAAAGTAGAAGTACACTTTTCGATTCCCTTTTGGCGGTAGAGAGATGCCACTTTTACGCATTCCAGAAAGCTTCTTTCAGTTCTACCTTACCTTAACCTTATTAGACTAAAAGGTAACGTTCACCCAACGGAACACCCCCCCCCCAAAGGGCCCCAACTGCCGTTTGCACAGCGGCGGGCGGGCGGGCGGTGGACCAGCGGAGGTAGCGCGGGCTAATCAGAAAAATACCTCGTCCTCTTTTGACCGCCGGCTTGGCCCATTCGTCAAGGACTCTCCCGGCAAGTGGGAGGTTCCGCCATATACAAAGATCCGGTACCTCACCCTCACCTCACCTCACCTTACCTCACCTCACCTCACCTCACCTCATCTCACCTCACCTCGTCCATGTTATTGTTGGCCTTTGCTATTTCGTTGTGAGCGAGTGCCGGAGCATTGCATCATATACCGAAACATCATACAAGCCGTCACCAGCACGACCTTTGTCGTCGTCCATCCCCCTGCACCTGGAGTGACTTTGAAGACACACCATCAAAATCACAAGTCAACGCCTGGTCTCTCCGCTCTTACTTCCGCCTACCATGGCGCCCTCGCGGGAAACATCATTCGCCAACGACCCCTACAATTGGGACAACCTCACCGGCTGGAAATCGTATCGCATGGCTCGCCCTTGTCGAGGAATGTACTACGATGTCCGCCGCCGTCTTCCCTACTACTGGTCAGACATCATCGATGGCTTCAACTACCGCACCCTCGCCGCAACCGTGCGAATCTTCTTCGTCAACCTACTGCCTGCGCTAGCTTTCCAACTGGACATGATGCGCCGCACCGACGACTTCTTCGGCATCAATGAGGGACTCTTCGCATCTGCACTAGCAGCACTGGTCTTCAGCACGCTGTCCGCTCAGCCTTTGACAGTGGTGGGAATTACGGGTCTGATCTCGTTGTTCAACTACACGATTTATGACATTTGCATCGCGCAGGGAATCAGGGAGCTCTATCCGCAATTCATCGCGTGGGTCAGCATTTGGGCGGCGATCACGCATTGGATCGCGGCGATTTTCAATTTGTGCGATTACATGCGGTACATTACGGATTTCTCGAGTAATTCTTTCGGCATGTATGTGTCGATCATTTACATGAGTAAGTTGTATCATGTCCACATGCAGCCTCATCTTCCTGCCAACTGACCTATCTCGCTTCCCACAGTCAAAGGCGTCGAAGAACTCGTCTCCAACTTCGACGACTCCACCCCAGCAGCGGGCTACCTCGGAATCGTAATCGCCCTTTGCTTCTGGGCGACAGTCTGGTGGCTCGAAAACATGGGCTCATCCACCGTCTTCCAGCCCTGGATACGCAAGCTCCTCTCCGACTACGCATACCCCATCGCGACCATCTTCTGGACCGGCTTCAGTCACATACCGGGAACCATCAAACGCACCAACCTCCTCCGCGTCCCCATCACCCGCGCCTTTTACCCCACCCAAGACCGCCCTTGGCTCATCGAATTTTGGACCCTGCCCGTGAAATGGGTCTTCGTGGCCCTCCCAATCGGCATCTTAATGACTCTACTCTTCTACTACGATCACAATGTGTCCTCCCTCACCGCACAAGCCAAAGAATTCCCGCTCAAAAAGCCTGCCGGTTTCCACTGGGACTTCTTCCTCCTTGGTTGCACATGCTTCGTCGGCGGACTCATCGACATTCCGCTTCCCAATGGCCTCGTGCCTCAAGCACCTGTACACACCGACTCGCTCGTGGAGTATCGTGATGTACTGCAGACCTCAAAGGAGAAGTTCGACGACCCAGACAGTCCCGAGGCGAAAGAGTGGGTAGCGCACAACTACAAGAAAGTCGTCGCCGAGTCCGTCCGCGAACAGCGGATTTCTCACTTCCTCATGGCGTTGGGATTCATCGGACTCATGACTGGCCCGCTGCTCATTGTACTTCACACCATGCCCCTGGGTTTATTCGGAGGAGTCTTCTTCGTCGTCGGCTGGAGCGGCATCCCAGGGTTCAACATCACGAAGAATCTCATTTACTGCATGTCCGAGCAACGTTTTGCCGATCCCTCAGATCCCCGCACGACCCTCAAGAAGAGTCGCATTTTATACTACACCTTCTGGCAAGTCCTCGGCGTAGCCATCAGCGTAGCGATCTCCCAGACCATTGCAGCCATCGGCTTTCCCGTCGTCATCATGGCGCTGATCCCGTTGCGCTGGATTCTACTGCCGAGGATTTTCTCAGAGCACGAACTCATGGTTTTGGACTCGCCGACTGCGGACTCGGATACCGTGCTCTGCTCGCTCGGTGGGCAGCCGGAACGGCCGGAGGTGAGGTTGGCGAGGGAGAGGAAGGGGGTTCGAGGAGAGGAGGCGGGGGTGGGTGGGAGCAGTTTGTCGAGTGCGAAAGAGGATGAGGAGGAGAGGGATCGAAGAGAGAGGGAGAAGGAAGGAGAGGAGAGGGATGGGGTGAAGACTACGTTGATGACGGGGCATGATTGAAGGGGGGTAATGGGATGGGGAAGTGATGATCATCACGGTGGAGTGCATGTCGAGAAGGAAGCTGGCTTTGTGCTGATAATGGGCTTTTGCTAGTCGCTGGGGACACGACCAAAATGCATTTTGTACACACAGTCCTGTCCACGGATGCCCACCAATGTTCACGCCACAGTCATGCAGTTTCTCAGCTAACCATGTTCCGGTAGCATGCAGCCGATGATAATCGAGTTTGGAAGCAGACTTACCTTGACACGCACGATAATGAGTGTCAGAATCCGCTGGGAGTTCCACCGGTTTCGCCGAAGTGGCTGATCGATGTGAGGAAGAATTGCGTTGTACCTGGAGAGCATGGAACGTCATACGTCGCTCTCAGCTATCGCTGGACCAATCGTCAGTCACCCAAAATGACAGTTGTAGAGTTGCGACAAGATGGAGCTCTTGCAAAGCCCGAAGTCCTGGCACAGTTGCCGTTGAAGATCCGACATACCATGGGTCTTGCCGCAGCTTTTGGATGAGCGTTATCTCGGGGTCGACTTAGCTCTAATGCTCTAACGAGACCTGACATCAGGAGGTGGGCTGTTAACGCAAGCACATGCGGCTGGACGAACGGATCACATTGCTCTGGGTTGAGTGGCAGGTTGAAGTGGCGTATCGATTGGCTTGTGGGTGGCTGGAGAAAGAAGCTTGGGATAGCCTCGCGCTGGGAGATGTGGACTTGGTGCTTGGGAGAGTCTTCTTTTGAGAATCACGTATCATCCGAGCAGTGTTCGATTCTTCAGGCGGAAGTTGGACCCACGAGAGGAAGAACAAGGATTTGATATTCGAGGTGTGAAATCGTAGTCGCCAGACCTTCTACCGAAGTGCCAAATGCTGTAGCCAGTCCACAGCTAGGAGAAGTGAGTATCCAAGCCCTGCGCCTCCTCACAAAACCAGATCCATTCAAAACTCATCTCCAGTCAAGTCCTCGAAAACCTCCACCGCCAATTGCTCCCTCAACTTCTTCGCTTTCCATCCTCCTCCAGACCCAATCTGAGAGGCCCGGCCTGTGATGCGTTTGACCGGAGATTTCAATCCCTTCCGCTGGACCTTGCTCGGAGTCCTGCCGAAAAGTTTCTCGACAGGGCTGTTCGTCTTCCCTTTTGCGGCTCTTTCCTTTCCCGGCGTGCGATTCGCCGCACTCGAAGACGGCGCCAGCACCTTCCTCGGCACCGGCGACTCCTCCACCACCCTCGCCTGCATCGCAACCTCCTCTCCATAACCAAGCACGTCTTCACTCTGCAAGTCGACTGCCCATCCCTGCTCCCAGCACTTCTCAACTAAACCCCTCACGACCTCCCCACCATTCCCTTTTCCCAGCGTTCCCTTGCTCCCAACCATAACAACCTTGCCCCTCCCTCTGGTAACCGCCACATTGACTCTCCTCCAATCCCGCAGCAATTCGCCCACTTCGCCCCTCTCATTACTCCGCACCCAACTGATGATCACGACATCTTTGTCCCTGCCTTGAAAACGATCTGCAGAGTCGACTTCGACTTCTGAGGGTATACCGGCGGCGGAGAAGAGTTGTCGGATCAGAGCGAGCTGGGAGCGGTAGAGGGTTATGATGCCAATTGAGGTGGGTGGCACGCCCTGGGCGAGGAGAGAGGTGGCGAGCTTCAGCAGTAGGTGGGTTTCCAGGGGATTTGTGAGATTTGAGGACGGAGCGGACAGGACTTCGCGAGCTTGCTGTCCGAGGCTGTCAGTGTTCGCGAACAAGACCCGGGTATCAGGATGCGTGGCGCGATGAAGCCAGGACGTCGACGGCATTGTAGCGTCCGGACTTGGAACGTGCAAGGCGTGCTTTGCGACGTGCTCGTTGCCGCAGGACAATCGGCCGGAGTAAATGAGCGTATTCGATAAGCTCATAATGTCTTCACACATTCGATACTGTCTCGCCAGCGCAGCAACGGCGTTCGGATGATTCTCCGTGAGTAGTCGGAAGAGCGAGAAGAGCGAAACATCAAGTCCTCCCTTAAGCGCATGCTGATTCTGCACCAACGGCGGGAGTTGGTAGTGGTCGCCGACAAGGACGAACTTCCTCGCATGCAGTAACGGTCCTAGTATCGTCGGCAGCGTAATCTGGGACGCCTCGTCCACGATGCATACGTCAAAGGACCGGCGGTGGAACAGGGCATGGTTGGTTCCCATGCACGTCGTGGCCACAATGCGGGTGGAGATGTACGCCTCCTCGATCTCCTCCATGGACTTTCTCGGCGTCGAAGCCAATCGACAGAACTCCTGAACTTGAGGGTTGATCTTTGCCGGCACACCGAGTCGCAGAATTGAGTTCTTGGGAGCGATGTCCCGGATCTTGAGCAAGATGTTGTCGACAGCCGTATGCGTGAAACTGGTCAAAAGAATACTCTTCCCTTCGGCCAGCAGTGCGCGAATGATGTGTGCAATTGTAGTCGTCTTTCCGGTCCCGGGCATTCCAAGGATGAGAGCATAGTTTTCAGCAGACAGTACCTTGGCCACGGCCGTGCGCTGATCGTCGTTCATTTCGCCGAGCTGGGTGGGTTGAAGAGTCTGCGTGGGAACGACTGGCGCAAAAGCCGGGACGGTGTTGAAGACGATCAGGTCTCGCAGTTTGGTAGGTAGAGAATCCGAGCTCATCAGGGTGACGAGGTTGTTGCGGATGTTGGCCAGCCCGTTGGAGAACTCGTCTTTGTCCAGGCGATAGAGGAGTTCTTCAGTCTCGTCTCCCGCATATACTGCTCCTCCAACTGTCATCGTCCCGCGAAAGACCTGGTTCTGCTCCTCATCGAAGCCGGCCATCCTCTCCCTTGCCCGGCCCAGCCTCCGATCCACGGCAACCGTGATCTCGTCCCTCGTGATCCCAACCACGTACCCGTTCGCCAACGCCCACTGACCCTTCTCCGACGACACAACGATCGGCTCTCCCACCACGATCTGGCTCCCTTCAACGAACGTTGTCTTGCCCTTACCACTCCACCCTGTCCCTCTCCTCAACACATATCGATATCGATTGATCCTCCCGGCACCACTGCCCTCGACTCCACGAACACTCTCTTCCTCAGTCAAATCCTGCTTAAGCACCATTCCTCCAAAACATCTCCCTTTCGCTTCTCGTTCTTCGGATCCAAGCGTCCACAATTCCTTCCTCCAGCGCGCTTGATCACCCTCTTCAAACGTCAGTAGGCGGTCCCACTTCTTGAACCACTTCTTTAGCACCGCAGCTTTGCCATCTTTGTCGGCCGCTGGACCAACGAGGTGGCCCATCGCTTCTTTCCAGATCAGCGAGTGGTCCTTTCGCTTATCCTCAACCATACCCGCGCTCTCCGCCGTTCCACCTTCCGCCAGCGCATGGAAGGTGAAGCAAGCTTCTTGCGCATAACACCTCCCGCACTTGAACGGGTTCTTCAACACCGCCGGGAGACCGGAGTCTTCGATGTCTTGGACTCCTGCTCCAGATGTTTCAGTCTCTTCCCCAGCTTCTGCCGGATGCCGTGCATGAAAGATCTCTCCCGCCACTCGATTCCTCTGCTGCACCATCTGTCGAATCTCCCTGACTGGCGGGCGAATACGTCCCATCGTCGAGCTCTCGAGATAATACAGCACGCCCGCTCCGACCGGAACATCATATCGGTCCGCTAGCAGTAAGGTATACAATGCGGTCTGTGCCTGATGCGCGGCACTTTGAGTCGTCTTGCCGGTCTTGACTTCGAAGGGGTAGATGTGCTGTGCGCCAGAGGATGAGGTAGTCTGCACAGTGGCGTCGATATTGCCCTTGAGGCCGTAGAGAGGAGAGTGGACATGTTCTTCAATGGCGATAAGTTTGCTCACGGACAGCTGTGCTTTCTCACCGTTTCGATCGTCGACAAGCGCGGACGGGCCGGGAAAAGGTCTGACGAAGACTCCCGCCCATGCGCCGAGTTCGGCCATCTTCGCGGAGACTTCTTCGATCGCCATGTTCGTGTCTTGCATGCCAAGCTCCCAGAGACCCTCGACGTTGCACTCGACTGTTGTTCGGACAAGATTGGCAAGGAAGGCTTCGTCCCATTGGTTGACCGACAGTGCTTGCTGGAATATCTCGTGCAAGATCTTGCCATAGACCATGGCTTTGTTGCCTTCGGATGTCGCTTTGATGCGGTCTTGTAACACGGCTTTGCGGACGCAGTCAAAGGAGTCGGCGATAGTGGTGGCGGAAAGGAGATGGTCTGGGTGGACAATGAGCATCGGTGAAGTATCAGAGTCTGACAGGGTGAGTTGGCCCGGCGTCGAGGATGCTGGCATGTTCGTCGATGCGGTCTTCAGAGGTGCGATGTGGACGATTGTGCCGGGCGAGATGGGTGTGCTAGTCCAGCTGTCGCGGAGCGTGATAGCGGTCGTCTTCTTCGTATATTCGTGATCGGTCATTAAGATCTTCTCCTCACGGCGAAGACATCTGTCGTTGGTGTACTCACTCTCTATGACCTGCTTCACGACATACCGTTGAAGCTGAGGGGCGTTGTTGACGAATTGACTGTACGGTTGCGAGGTGGATTTAGCGGACTTTCGCGGACTGTGGTACTTCTTGGGACTTCTTTTTCGTGGAGATATCTACAGTCATGATGATAAGCTACATACTCGTAAGGTCGGACTACTCATGGGATTGTTGACTAACCCTCTTGATGGCCTGCGTGGCGCTGAACTCTGCCTGGACGAATGAGTCCTCATCGAGGTCATCGTCACCGAACTCGTCATCGTCGTTGACGATTATCGTCTGTGCGTTGTATCGCGGGACTGCGTGTTCTTGTGAGGCCACGGGTAGCGGGCCTGCGTACTCCGGAATGTTGTAGAGCGATCGTTGTTGCAACGGTTGCTGTGAGAGAATCTCGTCCAGATCATCAGCCGTCAGGTCAAAAGCATCGTGGAATTCATCAACTTCCACATGGATTGGAGGCGCCTTCGGAGGTGCCACAACTTGCGGCACTTTGGGCAAGCTTGGCGGTCTGGTGATCGTTGGTCGTTTGAACGCTGGTAAGGGTGCTTTGCTCTGCAGGTGGAGTCGAGTGGAAGATGGGTGAAGCGGATCTCCCAACATCCCACCAGATGGCTCAGCACTGACTCCGCCAGACTGCGTCATTCGCATAGGCGGGATGTATGGCTTCTGTCGTGACTCCTGAAGTCGAGGCTGAAGGTTCGACTGTCTGGGGGGAAGACTGGCGCGGGTGACGGATTGCTGCGCTTGCACAGAGGGACTCTCAATCGCTGCGACGTCCGCGCTTTGGACTCCGAGTCCGGAAGCCGTACTTGAACTCGAAGGCGCTTCCACTACTGGCACAGCTGGGGTTGTGTTCTGCTCTTTCTCTTGCTCCAGTCGTTGTGAAGCAAGCGATTCCTGTATCCTCTGCACCATCGTCGCAACTTTGCTCTTCCCGCTCGACCCCACCGCTGTCTGATCCTGCCAGACATTGATGCTGGCTCGTCCGTTCGTGCACCTCTTCTTGTTCTTGCTGCTTGGCCAGTCGTTTCCCGTGCTCACCCATCTTCGCAAACCACCGCCTTTAACAGGTGTCTCGATCGGTCGAGGTGAGCCTTGGAAGAGGAGACTGCTAATCTCGGGGAGCTTCAGCAGTCCGTCTCCGCTCGCCTTCCCGTTTGCATATCTTTGCCACAAATCTGCCGCCGGATCTGCTGCCGGCGTCTTCATCGCCGACATTGCCGCCTTCTCCAAGAATGAGGTTGCACCTGACTGCGATCCCGTGTCTGGACATGAAGGAGACGAGCTTTTCGCACGTTTCCTCTTTCTCCGGCGATTCGGTGTGAGCAAGTCGGACGAGCTGTTTGGTATCCAGCCAATCTGCTCTTCGGGCGATTTGTACACTGCTTCGATGATAGCTGGCTTATCGCAGTCGCCAATTAGGTCCTCGAGTGGGAGTCTCGTGCCCGGCGTACACGGAAATGTGTTGGCATGTGGAAGTTGTGGCGTGTGATTGGCATGCGAGTCGGTGTCCCGTGAAGGATGTGACGAAGCGGCAGACTGCACGCCGCTCAATCGGCCTCGGTCGTCTCCTTGTCCCGCGCTTTCATCTCTTACATTCGTGGTTGTGGTATCGCCGGTGAATTGGAAAGCCTTGAGCTTCGACTTTGCCTGCGCAGTTGCGGGAATCGGTGGTTTCGGCGCAGCGACATTGGTGGGCGCTTCACTCTCCGCAGGTCGATTGTAGTTTTGGCGGTTCCATTGGCCGTTTTTCGGCTATAGATCTCCTTCAGTATGTTACTTCTCATACATGTCTCTCATCAAGTCCCACCTTGCTCTTGACGTTCGAGTCAAAGAAGCCCTTGGTACGAGCCGCCATTGTGTGGTCGTAATAAAGTATATCGTATTTCGCGTCTCATGTCGGGCAAGTCATGAACATTGGAGGGCCAAGCAGAAGGAAAAAGCAATCAATGCGTGGTGGTTGTCAAGGTGAAGTGGTGTTTTGGTGGTGATGAGATGGCCCGAAGTCTGTCTGTTTGGAGACACGCGCCTTCCACGCGTAGAATTGTGATTACATAATGCAACTTTTAGCAGGACATCACTCTCGACCTCACCTCACCTCCCTCATCATAGCATGATCGCCACTTTCTTGACTGGAGTCCTCGTGGCCATCCATCGCACCTTTTCGCAGACTATTCCGTGATAGAACTATGGCAGCATGAACTTCTCATTGGACCTGTACACTGTGCGCTATCTACAGGCGGCAACATCCCTTCCCGCATGTCCACGTATGGCTTTCCTGCTCGCTGGTCAACTCTAGGAGCGGCTCTGGATATTCCCAGATTATCTTGTTCGGGTAGTCTGTTTGCGGGAAAATGCTAGGTCCGCGGTGTATCAGGGTCTGGAATATCGGCAAAGAGTAAGCGACAAGGTGCAAATACAACCGTATCGCGGGCAAAAGACACTGGTCGGGAAAAGTCGGTCGAATGTGCTGTATCGGGTGCCTGATGCGCCCATCGCGAAGACGATCGATGCGGGAATGAATGGATCTGTTGCCAACGACCACAAGCCTCACGGAGTCCTGGTTGGCCTGAATTCGTTCGTGGAGTTCCTTTTCCATGGAAGCATTCCTGGCAGCGATTGTCTTGTCTTTGTTTGTGTGCGGCATGTCGAATGATGATGAAGTCGTCTCTCTTGGTAAGTGATGTTGAGATCTTCTTGAGGAGGCCATTGATGGATCTTATAAAGGTCACGGCCTTCGAGTTCGCCTTGCGTTGCACGAATGTCCTAGACACGCATCTATTTCAGACGCCAGCTCTGTCTCTCGCGGCCACGACATCTCAGGCAGCATCTCGGGAAGCGAGACACCTCGACCGAGTCTGACGAGCTTTGGATCATCGCCGCCCGGAAGGACAGATTGTAGACATGTTGGCTCAAATCACGATACTGCAGTTCGAGTACTTTGATGTCGATCAACGACATTGTTCTCACTTCGCAGTGGGCTGACGGGTCAGTCAGGTGTCTCGGAACTCATAATGGTGATGTGGTTCTCGATACGATCGCATGTTGCAGGTTGCAAAGTGTAAATTGTTGTCCAAGGAGGTCAGTCAGACGCCTGAGCCGAAGCTCGTGTACGTTCGCTTGGGGTTCCTGCCTGTCTCCGTTCGTGCTCATATCTGTTCTGCTTGCGCTTCATTCGCGAGCATAAAATTGTGCGCAGTCTTGGCGTATTTGTGCAAAATTGGTACCTCACATTTCGACCGTCTGGGCTTATTAAGCAATAGCCGTCCAAAACTCTACGGCGATCTCTCTTCCGACCTCACCTTCTCAAAACTACGACACTGCAGGCTCTTCTCCCTCCCTGAATCCTCCCTCCCTGAATCCTCTCTCCCTGAATCCTCCCTCCCTGAATTCTCTCTCCCTGAACAGCTTACCTGCATCCTTGAATCTGAGGACCAGCGCAAGACCGACCGAGAATGGCAAATTACAGCTATGCTTGCTCTCTTGTGTTTGGCTGAAGTGGAGTGCCAGCGGATGTTTGCCATTGCTCATCTCTGCCACCACTACGCAGACAGCAGTCGAAGACGTCTCTACAGAGGCTCCCGTTCCTCAATCCAGTAGATGTGGCTGGAGGCACAGCGGACTCGCATTCTACCTTGCCTTACTGTGCGCTGACTCACATTGCCAGCACTTCCTACGGTCTATCTATTCAGTCTCGTCCATCTCGGCCAATTCGACCATCTCGACCTTGCGTTCGAATTCCATGTCTCGGTATTCCATCTCTGTATCGCCCAGCTTAACCGTTGCCTCGCTGTCCGTCCCGTAAGACCCTTTCACTCCAGGCCCTCGAACATCTTTGAGGACCAAATTGCATTCGCCGAGAGTGTACTTCTCGCGCTGCATCTCGAGTTCCACCTCGTTCTTCTCCTCTTGATTCAACGCCCGGTCACCAATGACCCTCAAAACTCCGACCCTTTTCTCTGGCCACAGCGCCCCCAATGGTAAACGCTTCTCCCAAAAGGTGTCCTCAAACAGAAACACCCAGAACCGGCTCACCTTCCACCATACCTTCCACTCCCTCGTCAGTCCGACCGCCGACCCTCTGACGTTGCAGCCATGGCCCACGTCCCGATAATCTCTCACTAGTTGACAGTCTGGCCACTCCCTTAGCACCACTTCTCCCGCTAGGATCGAATCTGTCAGACGGACAAGACTGCCACCAAAGATCCTTGCCTCGATCTCAAATCCGAGCTCGGTCGTGCTCGCTGCCGGATCAAGATAGGCTTCTTGCCACTCGGTCCCTGGTAATACTGCATTAATTACAGCGTGCGAAAGCTCGTGTAGCCATACAACCGCCAAGGAGAGCGAGTGCCACTTCTGGGCCGCAACGTCTTCGAGCTCTGCACTCTTCTCGATGTTCCGGATCATCCTGGGGCTTGTCGCGATCTTCGATCCCTACCCTAGCAGGGCCTGGTCCGGCAGCATTCCCTGGTTCAGTAGCGGGCGGAAGTACTGAATTCCGGTGAGCCCGCCGACTGCCCTACTGAAGCCGTTCTTGCCGTCATGCCCATAGACCCAGGTCAGATGCCGTCCGATCAATGCCAGGAATGTCCAAGTGTGGTTTATCTGCTCGGCGCTCAATTCCGTGTACGGTTCTTGGAATTCCCAGGTCCTTGTCTCCGGACGATTGTTTCGTGGAAGTACCCTAGGCTCTCGGTGCAGAAGGGCATGGAATATCGGCAAAGCATGGTCGACGAGGCGTACGTACAAATCAATCGCGGGCTCAATATCAGGACTATTTCCGCCGGAGAAGCGAGGTCGAATTTGCTTCTTCGGGTTTATCGAAGATGCACCGCGAGGGAACTCGTTACGAAATCGAGAGGGTCTGTAGGTATTGTTGCTTTGGCGCTTCATGGCGGTGTAGTTGACATCAATCTGGGCGTGCAACTCGTTTGCTGTCTCGAGATCGCTGGCAAGGGCTACAGCGTCCGTTTGCAGCATCTCCATGATGACGAAGTTTTCTGTCGGTAAGTGGTATCTGTGTCTGTATCTGTTTCTGGAGAGGCGATTGACAGGAATGGTGAAGCTCAAGTACTCCAGACCCGACTTACGACTTACGACTCACGTCTAGCCTAGACACGCATCTATTTCAGTCGTCAGGCTCTGTCTCTGGGACCACGACATCTTGAGCATCGTGTTGTTTCGGTCGAGTGGCACCGAGCATGAAGACGTTGCAGCCACGACGACGAGACCGAAGCCATACAGTCCGACGCAGGAAACTGTCTGTCGCATCCACCGAGACTGAGGACATTGCAAGGACGCAGGACTGTATCAGCCGAGAATTGATGGGATGACGAACAGAGACATTTTTCGCACTTCCTTGAGCTTAGTAGTTCGATTGTCTCGGATTCCATTGTTCTATGGTCTCAGAAGCTCACCATTGCGCGGAAGAGAATGGCGCTAACGACCACGAACGTGATCGACAGGCTGACGAGCTCGAAGAATGAGAAGTCGCCAATTATCGACGCAATTTTTCGGCCGACAAGGCGATCACATCTCTGCCTCGCTACCTCAAGCTTGGGCGGAGCGATGACCCTTGCTGAGCCAACATATCACTCGAACACACATTTCCGGTCGCCCAGAGAGACGAGTCACAACTCAAATTGTGAAGGAAAGACTCATGTTCTGCCCCGTCGTAATCCGCCCACAAAGTTGAGCCGCCGAGTTGAAGCCGGAGCAGAGCAGAGCAAAGGAGGAAGTATTGGTGTCTCGTTCCGTTCGTCTGGTTTACGCTGCTATCGAACGTCGGGCACTTCCTTAGTCCGTCTCCTCCATCTCGTCATCGTCCATCTCGCTCATTCCATCCGCTCGCACTATCTCAGTACCGTCAGATTCGTCCATCTCCACACCATCCGGTTCATACGACTCTTCCGCAGCGCACACTATCCTTTTCCGCACGAGCAGACTATTCTTCCTTCTGTCGCAGTTGGCGGCATCCATTTCGTTCGTTACCGCTTCCATCTCCTCTTCCGTCAAATCTCTTCCTCCCAAGACAACCAAGACCCCAATGTCCTTGGCAGGCCACAACGCATCGTAGTGTTCGACTACTGAATTCTTCTGCCAGAAGCTCTCGCTGAACATACGCTCACAATGTTTCCGGTCTAAGGTCCACAGCACGGTCCATTCTCTCGTCAAACCCTCCGCCGAGCCTCTCGTCTCAAGTGGGTAACCAGCCTCCTGGTACCTTCTTATTGTCCGGCAGTCTGGCCATACCCTCAGCACTGCACAACCAGCTAGCAACGACGTGTTGAGACGTTCAATACGCCCGCCAAGGACCCTTGCCTCGACTTCGAATCCGACCTCGCTCGTGTGGGCGTCCGGACCTAAGAAGGCGTTATGTTCATCCTTTCCCGGGAGCACGGCATTGACGACAGCATGCGCTAGCTCATGCAGCAGCGTGATCGCCAAGTCGAACAATCGGAACCCTGCGTCATGATCATCATTGGAATGACAAGCCGCTTCCGCCGCCTGGAGATATTGCCGGTTGATCGTGATCGTAGATCCATACCCTAGCATTCCAGCCTCGAGCAGAGGCGGGGGATCCCATTCGGCCATCGTCATACCGTCGGATTTTAGACTCAATCCGTCTTTGCCTCCAGCACGGATTTGCCAGTCATCATTCTCGCCGACTCGTCCTAGAAATCTCCAGGTGTAGTCCTTCTGCTCCTTGGACAGAGTTTCAAGCGGTTCCGGAAATATCCAGAACTTCGGCTGCCCGCTCTCGCGTGGAAGCAGCGTAAGCACGCCGTGTAGCGCATGGGTGACGAGATGCGTGTAGAGCCGGATAGCGGGCAGAAGATGCTCGCTAATTTGAGGCATGAAGCAGGGCTGGAGGTGCTTTATTGGATGGAATTGACTCGCTAGTCGGACATAATCGATGCGGAACTGTGAAGGGTTCTCAAGCAGGTCGTATGCCGATGTGTACGCACTCCTGTTGGCGCGGATGCGGTCGGCGAGTGTCCTTGCTGTCCTTTCGTCCATGATGGCGGTTTCAGGGAGCCCCTTCGTCCCAGGGAGCGACTTCTTCCCAAGGATCCTTTTCGTTCGCGCCATGACTGCGCAAGGATGAGGTCATCGGCTCGTGTGTCGTCTTGAGCGTGGATTCTGATGGGCCAAAGCATACAACGAAGTTGACCAAACAGCCAGGACTTCAAGCAGGACAGCTCGCTACCTATATGTATCGATCGATCGATGTTTGCTGTTTGTACCTACCCTTTGCGCGTAACAACGCAGCGCTTGACTACGACGCAGAGAAGGAATCAACCTTTCTCCACCTCTCTTGCGAGGAAGGCCGCGGATGGGGGAAGACGGACTGCAAGAGGTGGGAATACTGGGACAGATAGTTAGCAGAGTCGAGGAAGTCGAGAGAGGTGCTGTTTGTGAGAGTTCTGAGTCTGATGGTATGAAATGGTGTTCGATAACCACTTCCATCGCGCGAAGACGAATACACCCCTCTGGTCTGCTCTCAATCTCGGACAAGACGTTCATTTCCAGTTTAGATCTGGCGGCTGGACAACGGAGTATATAGTGTGCCAGGCAGCCAGCTGGTTCTTACCGCTGTGTATTACTTCATATCCATTCCGCTTCTACTTCTTTGCCCGCCGCTGGCGAAAACACCCGGGTGTCGTGCTTCTGGGACACACAGTTTCGAGGAGGCTGAGGATCCTTCTCGCCGCAGGTCGGTTTCTGCGTACAAGCGTTCAATTCGGACTGAGACTTCATCACCACCTCAATGCGGGTTCACGGTTCTTCTCTCCGTGAGCAGGCACTACACAGTCCGGTGTTGATATCGCGAAGCATTCCCACTAGCCTGGCTTACATAAGCCTGCAGAGAGAACGACTTCATTTCTTGACCTCACTTCCATCAATACCATATCACTATGCCTACGCCGCCGGGACTTTCGTAGCCACCGACTTACACGCCTACGGGTGTTTCTTTTGCTGTTCAAATCCATGATGCGAACCTCAATGCCATGGACATGGAAGCAATTCTCAAGAAACGTGTCCCCAATATCCTGCGCTGACTCTATTCGCCATTACGTTCTGACCTACTCCGTCTGGTTCATCTCATCTGCGTGGTTGATTACGCCTGGCGTGCCCGCCGCGGTCTCGCTCCTGTCATCTGTCGACATCCGCCTTACCCACAGGTCATCTGCCGTGAGCGTATAACCCATCGACCTCATCTCGCTCCGTATCGCCTCCTCCTCCGTCACCTTCGCAGATGCTCCTTTGAACATATTCACTAGACCAACACTTTACCCCGAATGCAACGCGGTCATGTTTTCCATAACCGATTCCCGAAGCCAGAACTCCTCCTCGAACATGCGCTCCCAGAAGTGACTCTCGACCTTCCACCACACGTTCCAGTCCTTCGTCAATGCCTGGGGCGTACCTCTCGTCGCGACGACGTAACTTCCTTGCCGCCACAGAGCGAGAGTCTCGCTATCGGGCCACTCCTCCAAGAGTACCTTTCCCGGCCATGGTACTGTAAGTTCTTGAAGCTGGATGTGCCCACCGAAGATGCTCTGCTCAACTTCGAAGCCCATCTCAGCTGTGGATGCGTCTGGACCGAGGTACATCTCATCCTCTTCACATTTCCCAAGGAAGCACTGCACTCTCCACCACGTGCGCCATCTCGTGCAGCCACGTATCCGCCAGGATGAACGAATGATACTTTGCGCCCGCTGAATCGTCTCCCGACCGAGCGGCGTCTTCGACCGCTTGGATCATCTTTCCTGACGACGTAATCGTGCAGCCATGACCCAAGAGTCCCCAGCGTATTAGCGGACGATCGATGTGCATGTTGGTCATTCCTTCCAGTCCATCCATGTCCTTCGCATCAGAAGCAGCAATACGGCAGTCCAGCGCTGTCCCAATCCGTCCCATATAGTGCCAGATAGATTCTTCCTGCTCCTTGGTCAAAGTCAGAAGCGGCTCGGGATATACCCAGATCCTTGGATCTGAGTCGGTCTTGCGCGGAAGAAGCTCGGGTACGGTGTGGATAAGGCAGTGGAATATGGGTAGTGCATGATGAAGAAAATGTGTATAAAGCCGAATTGCAGGCTGAAGGAACTGGCCGTATCCTGGATAGTTGGAGGGCTGGAGCAGCTGGACCGGAAGAGAGTTCGCCGTACGTCGAGGATGCTTGGTGCGGAAGCTGGTCGGTATCGGCATGATGGGTGCGCTCGATAGCAGCGCGGTCTGTGCGATTCTGGTTCTCGCGGATCTGGTCGGCGATGCTTTGCGCGAGCAGACGATCGCTGGCAACGTGTGCGCTCATCTTCTTGGTTCGCGCCATCTTTGGGGACCGACAGAAGTGTGCGCCTGTAATTGGTGGAAGATGGAGGTAGGACGGAAAGGAAGCAAGCAAAGCAAGACTTCATGTTGACTGGACCGTTCGTGTCCACCACAACACCACGCTAGAACCTTCCCGCTAAACCCGCATCACCACCCAGCGCCATTCACGAGACACGGTCCGACGAGCGCCAAGGACCGCAAATGGCGATTCACCGCAGGATGTACCAACGAACTTGTCGTCCTCCAACAAAGAAACGGGCATAGCCAGTGAAAGCTCATTAGCAAGAGGAACACAGACGCATTGCTGGCTTCGACGCCGGGAGGGGTTGGACTCTCTGCTAATCGGCATGGATTGACCGTGAGTAGGCTTAGATCCTGGATATACGAGATTTTGGAAGAAAGTCTACAGCGAAGAGAGGTCGCAGAAGCTGACAGTCACGACTCTCAAGCAGGACAGCCCGCTGTACTATGCTTCGATCGATCTTTGCTGTTTCTGCCTGCTCTATGTGATCAAGACCTTGCGTGGTACTGGGTCAGAAGGCAGAGAATGAGGTACGGAGTTTGCATCATTTCGCAGCAAATAGTGCCAGGTGACCAAATAAATCAACACCAAAAGCTCACATTACGGCAGCCGGCACCTTCGCAGGGCTTGTCATGGTCTTTGCTTCTCTATATTGGTTGACAAAGAACGTCGGCCCCTACAATCTCAGCACCTCAATCCCATCCCCTGTCTCAGCCACCAGTCCACTGTCCTCTAGTACGGAGCCCTCTTCCAACAGTGCCCGGCTCTTGTCTACCCAGTCCAAGTCACTCACATGTGCGGCTCCCCAACTCATCATCGTTCCCGTCCTCTTTTCCGGCCGCAGCATGATAGCCCTCGCCGCTGCTGACTTGATCGACCAGAATTCCAACTCGAACATGCTGTCGATGTACGTCCGCTCGACCTTCAACGCTACAGTCAGCCCTTGTGCTATGTCTGCCGGAGCGTCTCTGATATCCACGTGGATTCCGGCCTGTCGATACAAGTCAACGGTCTCCCAGTCCGGCCACGATCTGACTGCAATTTCTCCGGTTGGGCGACGGTAAAACCGCTCACCGAACAATCTGGCCTCAACTTCGAACCCGACTTCACTTGCCCTCGCCGTGGTACCAAGCATCGCCTCTCTCTCGCCCCTGCCTGGCAGGATCGCATTCACTACTGCGTGCGATAGCTCATGTATCCAGAGTACTGCTATGCAGAACGAACCTCATCGCTGGCCAAACTCGTCTCCAGCTTTCACAGCGACGTCGAGTTGTTCAATCAAATCAAAAGATGTGGTGATTGTCGAGCCGAAACCCAACAGGCCGCCGCGTACATGACGATTGCCGCGCATATCGCACAGGCCATGAGTCCTCGAAGGCCATCCGGGAGTGTTGTCATCGCTGACAGCCCAATCGATCTTGAGCGCCAGCTTCCCCATGTACTCCAACGTGTGAGCGCGCTGTGCGTTCGTAAGGAACGCAAGCGGCTCCGGAAACTGCCAGACCCTAGGGTCGGCAGCCTTGCGCGGGAGAACCGCTGGCCTGCGGTGGACTAGGGTGTGAAAGATTGGCAGGGCGTGGGAGAGGAAGCGCATGTACAGTTGGCAGGCGGGAGCGAGCGCGCTGCTGTGTACAGAATTGCGGAATAGCTCCAGGAGATAGATCGGGTGGTTCGCAGTGGAGGACCTGGGGTGGTCCAGACGAAACGCAGAGGGTTCTTCGAGATGCTGACGTTCAGGATCGAAGAAAAGTTGGTTCCAGCGGATCTGATCTCGGAGAGACTTCGTCACGAGGGCATCGCGGATCGCAATGGCGATGATCGACTTCTTGCGCGCCATCCTGACATGCCAATAGAATGGTCTATCAGCAGGTGACGTACGTCGCTGGACGCCATCAGGATGCAACGAAAAGAAGCAGAGCGCGAAACGAACATGCCCCGATCCATATCAAGCGAGCCAGTGACTTGCTTCACGTCTCATCACGCAACACCCTCACGGAGCTTTTCATTACGGTGCAGCGGCATTCACACGGCACGACCAGCTAAAGCCAGTATGACGGAGAGTACCGAAGGATAGAGAGTGGGAACATGCTTGACCGAACAAAGCACCTGACTCGACAAAGGTATTTTCGTGCTGCGAGAGTTGAGGAGATACCGAGACTCCGTCCGACTCTACCATTTCGTCGCTCCGGACCGCAATCGTGATATTACATGGATGAGAACCCCTGAGGAGGTATGAGTATAGTATGTCGAAATGCATCGGCCAAGATTGAAGCGAACTATCTGGCTATATGCTTTCTCATTGTGAGCTAATTATGCTTGCTCCAGGTCGGCAAAAGCCCGCTTGTCTCTGATGTCTCTGACACGACACCATTAAGGAGAGAAGACGGTGGAATTACGGCGATTGATGAGCACTCGAAGTTGGAAAAAGCAGCTGGAGAGCGGCCACATTCAACCTTGCCAGCTCTTTTCGTCTACTGTTACAAGGCCGGCGTCCAACGACATGCTACAGACTGTCCACCATGACGGTTGAATCGATCAGGGAAGTTTGACGTGGAAACCCTCTGAAGTACATTAGATCGTCTAGTGACGCTTATTACCTGGCACACTAATCCTGCATGCTCCTGAAGATCAAGCCTCGCATTCCTCCACTAACTCCATCATCCACTGATCAATCACCGAGGCGGGATGACCATCCTGCAGTGCTTCCAACCTAGCTTGCTCCCTTTCCGCGACCGTCATAATCGCCTTCACGGTTACAAATCTGCCGTATCCAAGCCCTGGCCGCAACATTTCCTGCCTCACTTTCGCTCTCGAAACTCTGGTCCAGAACTCGTCCTCGAAGACCTTTTCGAAAAATCTCCAAGTGACAGACCACATCACCACCCACAAGCGTCCAAGCTCTGTCGCTGACATTCTCGTCTGCAACCGGTGACCGTTCTTCCCATAGGAGCGAATGGTCATCACATCCGGCCACCTGTTCAGAAACACCTCGCCGGTATCGCCACTCGAGAGTCCTACGTCCCCAAG
Organism: Zymoseptoria passerinii SP63; assembly: GCA_000223825.2. Classification (NCBI taxonomy): domain Eukaryota; kingdom Fungi; phylum Ascomycota; class Dothideomycetes; order Mycosphaerellales; family Mycosphaerellaceae; genus Zymoseptoria; species Zymoseptoria passerinii. The sequence goes on from AFIY01000337.1 coordinate 58,609, forward strand.
GTACACTTCGAAGCGTCCTCCGAAGACTCTTCCCTCCACTTCAAATCCAACCTCGCTCGTCTTAGCTTCGGGCCCGAGGAAGGTATCATGCCATTGGACCCCCGAGTTCGGCAGCACTGCATGTTCCACAGCATGCGAAACCTCGTGCAACCAAGTTGTCGCCAGCCTGAACGAATGCCACTGATACTTCCATATACCTTGCCCACGGGCGGCCGCTTCAACTGCGGTGATCAGCTCTTGGAACGTGGTTATCGTAGACGCAAACCCGAGCAACCCGTATTGCTTCAAGGGACGGTTGGGATCAATCCCACATCGCCCTTCACTGACTGCTGTTCCAACTTGTCTCATCACGGCGGGTCCACCGATGTCCCACTTGATCTCCATTCCCACCCTCCCCAAATACGCCCACGTGTGCGCAGTCTGCTCAGGAGTCAGCGCAACAAGTGGTTCCGGAAAAGTCCAGGCCTTGATCTCAGACTGGTCTTTACGCGGAGCTAGAGTAGGGAGGCGATGGAGAAGGGTGTGAAAGATCGGCAGGGCGAGATTGAGGAGATGCAAGTACAGATGGATCGCAGAATTGAGAGCAGGATCTTGAATAGGCAACTCAGGACGGAGGAAGTTGATGGGATGGGTGATGAGGTCTTGAGGATGACCGGGAGTTGACTGATCTTCGATGTGCTGCTTGGCGTTGAATGTTGCGAGATTCGTCTCGATTTGTTGGGCGAGGGTTTTTACTGTCAGACTATCGCTGGCTGCGATCGGCGTTGTGTTCTTGGTTCGTACCATTGTTGCGAATTGACGTAACTGCTGTAAGGGGTTGGAGGTATGGAGAAGACAGCCAGCACTGTTGAGTACGACTTGGACTTATATGGATGTGATTGTGAGGTAGGCATGGTCCTCGACATACAATGCTATTCATCACCACTACAACAAGTGAATTGACAAAGGTAGAAACAATGATCTTGTCCAGTCCAAACAAAGGACATCATACACAATCGCAGCCTTCGCTCACAATGCATTGTACCAAGGTCAGTGCTTGAACCTCAAAGAAGCTGTCGAGTGGGAGAGCATAGGAGCCGAGCTTATATACAACAGGACTGATACTCGCGTGGAAAGATTCCACTCTCTGATCTCTTACTTCTTTCACAACCTTTATCCCAACAACCAACTATCGACCAGCCGCCGGCCGACTACCACATCAAACCTAAGTACACCATGAACGAGTCTCCAAAAGCCGCAGGTGAGCCCAGAACACCCGCAAAGTGCCCCATCGAACCCCTGACTCCAGTCTCCCTCCCCACCAAGACGCAGCTTCTACTTCCCGCCACCACCCTTCTCACGCACTTCCTCTCCTACGCCCTTCCAATCTTCCACTCCCTTCTCTTGGGCACACCCGTCCCTTGCCCTCGCCCAACTCCGTCTCCATCTGATCCCATCATGTTGAGATATCGCGAGCCGCTGCAATCGCTGACGGAGAAGCAGAGCGCTCAGACCTGGAAGCTTCTCAGACATGCACTCAGCGGTATAGATTGGCTCATCACCGAGGAAGGCCAGTCGGTAATCTCACCGACCAGCCGGGCAGGTGATGAGGTAGAACAGGGAAGTTGTGAACGCCGAAGCGACCGTCCGCTGGGCCATATCGGGCTACCTGGTGTCGGGTCTACAATCAGAACATCTAGGTCGCTGATGAAAGAGCTAGAGGATGCAGTCAAGAATGGAGAGAAGATCTCGCAGCAGTGGCTTTCGTTCGACTTGGCGACTTGTTGGCTCCATGAGTTGTCGCATGCAGTCGTATTCGCGGTGGTACCAGGCATTGACACCGAGGTATTTCTTGGAGCCAACGCGAAGACGGCCGAGATCGGGTTTGAGGTCGAAAGACTTGTGTTTGGAGAGCGGTTTTTCGTTTCCCGAGAGGAAGACGCTGGAACTCGGGAGCATGCTGGACTGCACGGAGGGGTGATGATGAAAGAGTGGCCGGAAGTTGAGACGCTGACAAAGTACAGCCAGATAGGCTTTCGTGTGGAGATGAAGGGAATGGAGGAAGCAGAAGAGGAGGCCAAGATGTGGACTCTGTCCTGGAAGACGAGTTTCGAATATATCGAGAATATGTTTGAGATGGATTTCTGGACGGATGAAAGAGCAATGTGGTCGCGTGATGCTCTGAAGGTCGTCAAGAGACGTTATGTGGTGCATACTCCGATCGAGGTTGAACTGACCGAAGCGCAATGGGAGGTGTCCGCGAAGATTGAGTCAAGAAGTTCTGTTCCGTAGCGGAGAAGCGCTGTGCGCTGAGAGACAATTAGCATACTCCAAATGGAAGACTTGATGCATGTATAGCCCAATGTGTGATGATGGTGTCTGATAGAAATGGACAAAGAAAGAGGGCCTGCTCGGTGTGCGAAGTGAAATGAGGACATCCATAACACCTCAAGAAATCATTGACCTTATGAGAACATACAATGGTTTGAATGCACGGCGATAAATGATGACTTGGTGAACATCTTTCGATTCTCTCACAACTCTGGCTCCGGCCACTCGCCCTCGGTGACGATCGTCATGATTCCCGTTCGCACTTTTGCGGTTACTTCCTACAGATAGCAACAATTAGACTCTATATCATCAGGTCGCCCTTCCTGAGACACTGTAGACAAACCTTCAACTCCTGATGCGCCGGACACTTCTCATCATAGAAAGCGTGATCCTCATGATTTCGGAAGATCGACTGCGAAGCTAGTGTGAAGCCTTCACTGCGTGGAGAATCGGTGTTGAGGACTCTCCGGGCGGTATTGGAGATAATGTATGGCTTGCCGTCCTGTTTCACAGCATACCCGAATTAGCAACAGCTTCAACGATGGTGGCAGAGTTTGAGTCTCGGGTTGAGAAAGTCCCACCTTCAAAGCATCTTTCCGTAGCTTGGTATACTGTTTCAGCACAGCATCGATTGATTCTTCGGGGATTTTGAACAGAGTCAGGCGTTTGACGCAAACCGGAGCTGTGTGGGACTTGGTTTGGAGATATCTTTGGGAGACTGGGGAGGCGGAAGGGCGGAGTGGAAGACGAGAAGCTGCTCGAGAGCAGCGAGAGGGGGAGAACATGATCGCGGTGCTGATGTTAGGTCCGAATGATCTGGGCGAGGACTCAAGGGGATGTCAGGAGGTGAAGTCAAAGGTGACGAAGTGAGGTTGATCATTTAGCCGAAAGAACATCGCTTACTCATCCGTATGTGAAACTGCCAAACTGGAAAGAACGTCCCACCGTCCCACGACTTTGCCTCGCCCACCTTTCCCCTCGCCAAGATTTCAGAATCGTAAATTCTGAATGATCGCAATACACGCCTGCGACAACACCACTTCCTCGACAACAACCACCCAACATGGCACCAGCATCTCTCCTCGACTTGATCGAGTCCCTTCCGTCCTCGGACGTATGGGGTCCACCGACCACGACCGACACGACCCTCAACGGCGTGCCATATGCACCATTCAGCAAAGGCGACAAGCTGGGGCGCATGGCCGACTGGACGACCGAAGGCAAAGACCGGGAAGGTCGCGGTGGGCGGCAACAGTACAACCAGAGATATCGCGATCAGATCTACGGCGCGGGTCCCGGTGGTCTTCAAACAGTGTTCAACATCGAGGGCACGAATGAGGAGAGTTCGTTCTCGCTGGTGGATCGCTCGCAGACTTCCGCACGATCAAGAGGATTTGGCGGAAGAGGAGGCACTTTCACGCGTGGTCGTGGACAACGGGGCGGACAGAACCAGCGCGGTGGACGGGGTACATTCCAACGTGTGGGCGGTGGACGCGGAGGACAGCAGGGCTTCAACGACCGTGGTGGACGTGGTGGACGGAGAGGAGGTCGCTTTGGCTGGAAGGATTGGGACAAGCCACAGCGTAACCGCGAGGCTTCCGTCCAGCCGAAGGACTCGTGGCACATGCTCGAGGAGATCGACTTCAACCGCTTGTCGAAGCTCAACTTGGATACTGGCGAAGGCGAGGATCTGGATGATTATGGTTTCCTTTACTACTACGACCGCTCCTACGACAAGTCGCCCGGCGCGCAAACTTCAATCCGCAAGTTGACAGTTCTCGATCGCGCCGCCTACAACGTCACAACCTCTCAGGACCCCGTCATCCAAGAACTCGCCGAAAAGGATGAGGCCACCATCTTTGCGACCGACAACATTCTCTCCATGATCATGTGCGCGCCTCGCTCTGTCTACAGCTGGGATATCATCATGACCAAACAAGGTAACAAGATCTTCATCGACAAGCGGGACGGTAGCAATCTCGACATGGTGACCGTCAACGAGAACGCCGCGGATGCGCCTCTTGAGATGAGCGAGGGCAACAAGGATCAGATCAACGCACCAGGCGCGCTGAAGGAGGAGGCCACCCACATCAACAACGTCTTCCCAACACAAGTCGTCACGGAGTCCGACTCGAGCAAGCACGAAATGCCCAACGAGCACCCCTTCTACAACTCTGCCGAGGAGACCGATCCACCCGCCTCGAAATCCTACAAATACCGCCGCTTCGATCTTTCTCTCGAAGCCGACGCCGAGCCGCTGCATTTGATTGTGCGAACAGAGCTGGACGCCGTGGTCAAGAACAACATCTCTGGCGAGGACCAGTACCTCACAATCAAGGCTCTCAACGAGTTCGACAACAAGGCACAGGGCAGCGGCGGTGCGCTTGACTGGAGGACAAAGTTGGCCAGCCAGCGCGGTGCCGTCGTCGCAACGGAGATGAAGAACAACTCTTGCAAGCTCGCAAGATGGACTGTGCAGAGCATTCTCGCAAAGGCCGACCTGATGAAGCTCGGGTATGCATACATTCTCTTTCGTTTCTCTCACAACTCGTACTGATACAACTCACAGATTCGTCTCTCGCGCCAACCCCAAATCCACAACTGAACACGTCATCCTCGGAGTCTTGGGCTACAAACCCCGTGAGTTCGCGGCGCAGATGAACTTGAACCTCAACAACGGCTGGGCCATCGTGCGCACGTTTGTCGACATGGTGATGAAAGAGCCCAACGACGGGAAATTTGTGCTCGTCAAGGACCCTAACAAGCCCACAATCCGGTTGTATCAGGTCCCGAGGGATACGTTTGAGGAAGACGAGGGCGAGATGGAGGGTATGTCGGTGGTGGGCGAGGAGGGTGATGATTAGATGTGTGTGCGTGTCTGTGGTTGCAGCGAGTAAAAGAGTCTGGTGTATGAACGAATTCTGCCGCCATGTTTTCAGTGGAGGAAAGTCGCTGAGCGTATAGAATCAACACAAAGACGCATTGCATGTTCCACACAATGCCTTCAAGTTCTCTCTCAGACTGGCCTCCATTCGGTATCCTTTATCACTCATCGCCCAGCAGTGCAAGGATCACGGAGCCATTGCGGAACCAAATTCGTATATACAGGCTCCGAGTTTCATTACCCGATGCAGCAATGAGCTCCCCATGTCGGCTTGTCTTGGTAAGGTACTCTTTTCCCCGCCCTCTCTACTACTCCACCACCACGGCGCGGCGAGGCGAGGTACGCCTGTACAGACAGCAATGAAGTGTTCGCTATCGGTCTATTATTGCTGGGCACGGCATGCTTGTACTGGTGATGTAGCTGTGATGGGTGAACCGGAGCTACGTGCCAGGATCAGGTGGGTCGAGCTTTCCACTTTTGTCATTATTGAAGTCATCACACTTTGGCACTGAACACAATCGAAAATACACTGCACTGAGACGCATCTTCTCCCCGCGGCCTCGAACTTTTATGCGGTGAAGACGAAGCAGTCTTGAGCGAGCAGGCAAAACCCGCTGTTCACAAGCCTTACCGCTCCCTTATCGCCGAAACTTGTCATGTCCACTGTTGCGATGGCGTTGCAAATCACAGAAGATGCTATCCGGAACTGGCGACCACTGTCATATCCAACGCCGGCAGAATATGTGCAGCACACTCGAGAGAGCGCGGTACTATGTTCGGATTTTGCAAGACGGAGCGATACATGTCATGCCAGTACCTCTGTGAGATTCTGGCCAGCTGAGAGAGGAGTGCTTGTCTGCGACTTCGCCGAGACCCAAAGCAGAAGTACGTCGTCGTTCAAGAAGGGGAATGCGTCCGACCACGCCGCCAGAATCGTGGCAATGGACGGCGTCTCATTCGAGTCGAAGACAACAGCAGAGCGCGACTCGGAAGTGGCGTCCAAACGCAGACACGAAGAAAACGTCCATGATCCACTGCTAGCTATCACCAACAGCAACTACCATGGGCCTGGTGTCTACTTCAGGTCAAGGCCTGACTACAGCGGAGGAGAACGCCACAGCATGAGGAACATCGACCGCGTGGACGGCCTCCACAACGCATTGCCCCGTCGCATCATGGCCTCACTGCAACCAGAGTCGGACTTTGAGAACCTTCCCACAGTTCCCTATGAAGATGAACTACACATTCCTCGCGACGACCCTCTCGACAAGCCCCATCCCGTCTCCACAGCTCTGAGTCGGCTCGAAATGATCCGCTCTCAGCTCGATTCGAAACCCGCTCCGTTGGAGATTCCCGATATACAGTGCCAACGGTCGCCTTGCTTGTTCCGTTTGTCGAAAGAGCTGGCCATTCCCAAGACGGATGCGAAGACAAGAGGGTGCGTCCACGACGGCTGTGAGTGGATTTCGAGGACATCGGAGGGATGGTTGGAGCATATTGTGAGCGAGCATCATGTTGATCGGAGTCGGGAGAAGGAGGCGCAGTGGATGGATTGGGGAGATGGTGGGAGGTGTTGCGCCTAGGAGACCGAGGATTTGGATTGGAAAGCTGCGATACCGGTGAGCAGTACGGAGAACAGGCTGTACCTGGGCCAACACTATCTACTTGTTTGCGCCTCGCAACGCTCTCCTGCATCAAGTCTCACTGGTAGCACGCTCCTTTGCCTCGCCCAAGGCTTGCCTGAAGCCTTCGTTTTCTTTCAAACACGACCCATGACAACAGAGAGCCTTCAATAGCAAGCCACGAAACCGATTCGGGACCGTTGTTCCCAGCCCAGACTGTTCAAGACGGAATTTTCAGCCAACCAGGAGCCAGGTGGAGCGGAAGGACCATGTCGTGACCTGGCACCATGGGGAGAGGAGCAGAAGAGCAATGCGATGGGAGGAATGGGGAGACGGAAGGATGTGCTGTGCTTGATATGGTGGCGTGAAACAAGTCTCAGGCTTCGATGTCGCAGACAATGAGAAGGCTGCCAGCATACGACTGGGCGATAACCATTTTCGACCATGTGAACACCGGAGACTGAGATTCCAGAATCCAGAAGCCACGAAATCCAGCCGGATTCGTCGAAATCTGCCGTTTCAGGGCGATCCACATTCCAGACCGCTTTTGCTATGACATTGCGAGCTTGAGGTCTGCGACATCCGAGAGGTGGGGATACACCCCAATGCTCTCCAGCATACATTCGGACGGGCAGTTTGACAGGTCTTGCTCGACATCAGACGCCCTGCAGCCGTTGTCGAAAACCAGCTGCGTCTTCGATAATCATCATGAGGTACGCATCGCTTTGTCCTCGAAATTGACTTGGCTCACGCATGTTCCCGGCGAAGTTCGTCCGCTTTGTCTTTGTCTACTATCTACTATGAACGTTCAGCAACAATGGAAAGACAATATCAGCACGACTGTGCCTCCTCCTCCACGACTCAAGCAGCAACATTCTACGCATACCGCCGTCACCACTCGTTTGATCGCCCCCTTCGTTCTGCAAGATGAGAGTCCCCAATATGAAAGTGAGACAATCCCACGTCAAAGCTCCGGACGCAAGTATCTTCACAACGACCATCTTCGAGGAGACGCTCCCGTCTTTGGTGGCGGCACATACCACTGCTCCGGTCGACCTGTCGAGTCCAGGGAGATCGTTCCGCTTCGGAGCAGTCGGTCGAAGGCCACTTCAGCCCACCGCCACACCGAGCACTCCCGACCACAACATAGCCGAGCAGACGACTGAAGCCCAAGCATCACCACCAGAAGACATATCAGACCCTGAGAAGCGACAAGTCCAAGCACCCAACCCTTGTCCTTCCGGTCTTCAATACATCAAGTGTTCCGACGGCAGTTTCGAAGGCTGCGGCAACAAAAACATCTGCGCCATCAACAGCACCACATCCTTTCAGTTTGTCAGCTCCACAACCGCTGATTCCCGGTCCACAAGAAGAACAACGACTGCTCCCACCAGCACCGCACCAGGAATCCAAACTTCCGTCCGAGCTTCATCGACATCAACACCCTCCAGCACCGCCACAGACTCATCCCCAACCACAACCACCTCCCCGTCATCCAGCAAACCTTCAGTAGGCGGCATCGCCGGCGGCGCCGTAGGCGGAATCCTCGCCCTCCTTGCCATCTTCGCCCTCCTCATCTTCCTCATCCGCCGCCACCGCCGCACCGTCGACAAGCGCCGCGCCGCCTCTCTCCCCACCAACAATTTCCCCCCGAAATCCTCACAGTACCGCGACGAACCCCACCACCACACCCGCTCGATGAGCACCGCCAACGACGTCTTCGCATTCGTAGGAAAAGCCGCCGGAGGTCTAGCAGGAGGAGGAGGTGGAGGTGCGTATAATGCTTCTTCCTACACGATCCCGCACCATACCCGTCAGCGGAGTATTTTCCGCTCCTTCCCCAAAGAAAGGGAGGAGTCGTACTACTACGACGATGATCAGGATGGGAGGATTTCCCCGACAGCGAGGCGAGATAGGATGTGGGTCTGACAACCCGTGTTTTCTTCGTGTAGGTTACCACCCTTCTCACGCCGAGACGTCGGCTTTCGATGACAAGAAGATTGCTGATCAACGGTTTCCTCCGCCGGATATGAAGACTCCGGCGCAGCAATATCCGAGTCCGGGGTTGAGGGCGGAGGGAGGACCGGGGTTGCCGCCCGCGGCGTTTTTGAGGCCGGTGCCGATGTTGGATGGACGGGAGATTTTTATGATTGGGGAGATGGGAGAGGGGAGGCCGAGGAGTGTTGCTAGTGGGAGGAGCAGGTTTCGGGAGGAGGGGTTGGCGGAGATGGAGGATACTGTAAGTTTGAAACTCTTTGCTGGTCTCTGTTTGGCAGTCTTGCTGTCGAGGAGGAGGTTTTGATGTGTGGTGTGCTGACTTTGTTGATCAACAGTCCCGAACCACCTCACCGCCTACATCACCCGACATCGAATCCCCTATTCTCGGCCATCCGGCCCAGCGCCACATTCCCTCCATCTCTTCCACGCTCTCGTCTCCTGCCCCTCGAAAACAACACCTCATGTCTTGGTCCACGTATTCCTCGCGAGACTCCCACCCGGCCGACGAAAATATCGAAATGTCCGCCACGCTGACGCCGAAGCAGCAGCCTGGGGCTCGGGTGTCGCCTGTTCGAAGCTCTCTGGCGAGGAGTAGTCCGCCTGGATCAGCCGCGCAGGTCAGTCCGCTGCCGAGCTCGGCTGGGAGTGGGGAGATGCTCGGGAGTGGGACTTATGTTGTCAGTCCATTGAGGAAAGACAGATTTCGAAATGGGAAAGGAAGAGGCGGATGAGGCGGAGGAGGCGGTGGAGGCAGTCATTCGGCGTTACTTGGTTGGGTTTACAGGAATGTGTGGACATGTCATATTCCTCTTGTTTGTCAGTGGACGTTCAATTCGTGTTTTGCCATCGTTAATCTCGCTGTCCGTATTGAACGAATCTGTCCGATTACTCGAGTCTGTGGACAGGTCCGTGTCGGGCAGTCAACGTATGCGTTCGTGGAATGGTCCATGTGATCTGGATGGCTGGCGAATTGAGAAGTGAAGTCAAGAAAGGGGCTTCGGGGAGGCAATCTTCTGCGGGTGGAAAAGCAATCTTCCATCCAGATCGTCCATCAATTCACGTGTCAAATATTGATGCACTTCGAGCCTCCTCGACGGCCGATACTACAGCCGCGGCCTGCGAGCTCAGCGTTTAATCTCACAAGTTTCGACCAGCTCGTGCGTATACCGTCTTTCCTCTTGCACGTACCATTGCTGTCCTCATATTTGCCTACACATTTTCACCGCGTCCAGTCCTCGAGCTTCGAGTCGCACGAACTTCGCCTTCTCCCCTCTTCCGCCTTCTCCCCGCTCCGGGCACGCGACCAATCACCTCCTCCACGATCCTACTCATACCGCAAGCATGTCAACCGACGCGCCCCTCCCCTTCGTCTACCAGTTCGCGGCCGGCGCCGTCGCCGGTGTGTCCGAAATCCTGATCATGTACCCACTGGATGTGGTCAAGACGAGAGTGTGAGCGCATACCCTGTTGGAGAAGGAGATAAGAGCATCTTTCTAACGACGGATCGTTGTGGTATAGGCAGATTCAGGGAAAAGTGCCAGTCCCTGGCCAGGACCACTATACGAGCATGGTGGATTGCTTCAGGAAGATCATCAAGAACGAGGGGTGAGTCAGGATTATACGTCGCATGCTTGAGGACAGGAGCACGTTTGCGTCGGGCATGGTGTTGGACAATGGACTGACGGACGTTGTCGCAAAGCTTCTCTCGCCTCTACCGCGGTATCTCTGCTCCCATCCTCATGGAAGCGCCCAAGCGTGCGACCAAATTCGCAGCCAACGACGAGTGGGGCAAGATCTACCGCAATACCTTCGGTGTCGCCAAGATGAACCAGTCGCTGTCTATCCTTACTGGAGCTTCGGCTGGAGCCACCGAGTCCTTCGTCGTGGTGCCATTCGAGCTCGTCAAGATTCGATTACAAGGTGAGCTGCAGAATATACAGATACTGCCTAACAGAGTGGTGTGCTAATCAGCATGTCCAACCAGATCGCGCCCAAGCCGCCAAATACAACGGCATGCTGGACTGTGTCGCCAAAATTGTCCGCCAAGAAGGAGTTCTCACCCTCTACCAAGGCCTCGAATCCACCATGTGGCGCCACATCCTCTGGAACGCGGGTTACTTCGGCTGCATTTTCCAGGTCCGCGCGCTGCTCCCCGAGAACCCGACAAAAGACAAGAGTATTCAGATGCGCAACGACTTGCTGAGTGGAGCGATCGGAGGTACCGTGGGTACGGTTTTGAACACGCCCATGGATGTCGTGAAGAGCAGGATTCAGAACTCGCCAAAGGTGCCAGGTGGAGTGCCGAAGTATGGATGGGCGTGGCCGGCGTTGGGGACTGTCATGAAGGAGGAGGGGTTTAGTGCGCTGTACAAGGGGTTCTTGCCGAAGGTGCTGAGATTGGGACCGGGTGGTGGTATCCTTCTTGTGGTGTTCACTGGGGTGATGGACTTTTTCAGGAAGATGAGGGATGAGAAGGCATAGATGGAGAGAGGAGGCGTTCTCTTGAGATAGACGGAGCATCACTGTTGGACTTGGTTGTTGGTAGACTTGCGCTCAGACGGACTGCCTGCTGCGGCGTTTACTGAGGCTCCCTAGAAGTATACTTAATATACGAGCTGTGGTTCAGAGGGTCATGTCCAATCGAGAATCATCTCTGTGGTGATCGTTCTGCAACATGACACGGCCGAGGCAGACGAACCACTCCCATCAATGTGCGCCATCAAAGCTACCGGTTTCTGAATCGAATATTCAAGGCTTCGGCTGCAGATTAGTTACAATTCGACGGCCTGGCCATGGCAGACCTCACCTTGTCTTACCTCACTTCATCGCTTCGCACAAGTCTTCCTTCCTCATAACATCTCGAGCATGACACTCGCGTCTAGCATTCATCGAAACATGGTCTCATAAGCAATACCGAGAAAAGCTTCGGGGTCCGCCCGAACAAGATCAAAAGAACCGCGCAAAATGCACCCATGACCAAGACCATGGCACCAATGTCAACAAGCCAGGATGGCTCAGGAATAGGCCTCGCCGCCATCCTCCTCATCACGCGTTCCCGTCCAGGTCCTCGGCTGGTGTTCCATTATCCAGAGAATCCCCTGTCGAAAGGTAAAGATCCTGAAGATCCGGACTCCGACCCGGAAACCGACGACGATGAAGTCGCCAACGCAAGTTTCGCCGCCCGGACGCCATTGTCAGCTCGGACGACACTGACGGATGTTCCGGAATTGGGGCGGATGAGCGGGTTGAAGCTGCATAATGGCACTCCGGGAAGGGTTGATGGAGAGGATGGTAATGGGCCGGCGGGCGGTGAATTGCTGTCTGGCACGGTGCTCGGGCACTCGGTGGAGAGTTTGGAGAAAGTTCTCAGTCCGGGGAGGTGGAGCGAGGGGAAGAAATTCGAGATTGCATTGGGAGGGTGTACTTTTGTTGGGTTTCCGGTTTTCGTGCCAGAGGGTGGAGAGTGGGGTGAGGAGAAGAAGGGCGGAGAGAATGGTGAGGTAGTTGCGAAATTGGCGGGTAAAGGCGAGGACTCCGGGAAGAGGGATGGAAATGGACTTCTTGGAGCGGAGCTGGATGCCAGGCATGAGGATGAGGGGTCGGGTGGTGATGTTACGCCGCTGGTTAGCGAAGGAGGGCAGGAGATTGGCCGAGACGGATCGACTGACAAGGAGGTACGGACGGAGTATGATTTCACGCACATACCCGACAGCTTCGAGGAGAAACCGCAGAAATCGGTCAAGCCAATGCCAGGGACCTCCATGGACTCCACTTCCACTGCGTCCAATACCACGCACTCGAATACCTCAGAGAACCTCACCATGTTCCAGGTCGTCTTCGTCTTGCAGCCGGAGCAAGCGCCATCGGCAGGCCGGGTTTATCGGGACTTGGTCAAGCGACTTGGTAAGGCGTTACATTACTGCCAGAAGCAGAGTGGGTATGTGGCCAATGAAAGCCGCAAGTTGTTGGCCTTGAAGGCAAAAGTGAGGCAGCAAGCGAGAATCACCCGAGATGATGAAGTCAAGTTGTGGGAGAAGATGGTGGAAGGGAGTGAGTTAGCGTGGGTCTTGAGAGAGATCTATCAAAAAGCCTTGATCGGAGAAGTGGCAGAGTTCAGACTGAGCGGCATAGAGATGTCTCTACACACAGAACCGTCGCCTATTTCAGCAGACAATCCTACCACCCGACTCATCGTCGACGGACCTCCCCACCCGTCTCCTTCTACTCCAACCATCGGGCCGACTTCCGCTCTGCTCCTCCTCCAACCGGCCTCCTCCCTCCTCGCCTCACTACCCGCCATCCCTCCATCCCCTCTACCCCACCTCCTTCCTTCCCTGACCTCGACTAAGACCCTTCAGAAGCTCTCCCTGCAGCTCTCTCTCCCTTTACCCACAACTCTCTCCCTCGCCCACCATCTCGTCACCTGGCGCAAAGCAATGCACCTCCCGGCGCCCCTCCACTGGCGAAACACCTACGTCGTCTCACCCACCGCACCGCTGGAAAAACTCCACGTCCACATGGAAGAGTATAAAGCTCTATTCCCCACCCTACCAGGTCTTGGAAATATGCTGAAAGTCCTGTCGGGCAAGCCGATTCGATATGCTTTGCTAGTTCCGAGTCGAGATCATCGAGGGAAGTACATGGAAATCCTGGAGTTCCTGTGGAGAAACGGGTGGGTCGTGCAATTGAAGACGTTTGGGTGGTTCAGTGCGCCCAAGAGTCTGCTCGAAGCTCCCGGAGGGTCTGGGTTGGAAGGTAGGTTTCTGAGGGAGGTCGCGGTGTTCGACGATGATAGCGGCAGTGTGTCGAGTGAGAGGACGGCGATTGCGAATTGTCGGCCACGAGGCGGGTCGGTGATGGGGAGGAGTAAGAGGGCGAGCGATGCGACTCAGATCTCGATTACGGCATCTTCGAACGGGACGGTCAGGGATGCGGGTGAGGGTGAGGGAAAAGGGGACGCTGTGCTGGTCTCGAACCCGAAGGGCGAGAGGTGGTTGGGGAGGAATCTGGCGGATACGTTTGAGGAGGGAGAGGGAAGGGAGATTGTGGAGAAGATGGTGGAATTGTTGGATGGTGAGACTGCATTTGAGGAGTTTGCGGGTAGGCTTGGGGCGAAGAGGGGGAGGGTTGAAGAGGTGATTGAGGAGTTGGAGGGGAGAGGTTGGTTGAGAGTTGTGAGGAGCATCTGAACGACAGAATCCCGCCTTACTTCCGCCGGGAGTATGTTGTCGACCATGTCCTGCGGACGGGTCATTTCAGTCGACTCTTGGTCTTGGTCCTCTTCGAGCCTGCTCAAAGACTGCACAGCACACGACATGCTCAGATGCTTGGTCTGAGGACAGATTGACAGACCAAATCAGCGTAGGCTCAAAATTATGGCCACGACACCTGTCTCCGGATTCCGGCCTATTGGGTCCACAGCATGGCGCAAGGCTGACGTACTTCATCGACGTTCGGAAGTCAAATATAGTGTGGCCTTCGCAGGGTTGGGTAAGCTGGCTAGAAGACTACCTCGTAGAAGACCACAACGATACTGCGGTGGTCGACGGGTGTTACGACAAATCGACAATGCTTGGCTCGATTGTGTTGCCGGCATGCCGCCGAATCGATGATCCACGCTTGCAGGGCGAAGACCACACGGCCTTCCACGCCTGCAGGGAATACGATCCTACACTCGCATGTGATTGGGATGCAGTGGGCGAGTGGCGGGCGCTCGGTGTAGTCTACTCGATCTCGGCGCCTATGGGAACGCTACTTGCCAGGTCTGTGGCTCGACAACATCCTCTTGTCTCGTCGGGGCCGTCACTTTCCCCTCGCTCTTCAAATCCGCAGTGTTGTTCTCTCGTAGCGGGACCGACATTGTCTCAATCATTCACCAACCATGCACTTTCGCCGGAGGGTTCGATCACCGACCATCTTCAGCCGTCTTCTACTAGGCCTCCAGCTGGCACAAGTTACATCCGGCACCTGTTACTTTCCCGACGGCACCATCGAAAGAAACCACACCCCTTGCAACACGTCCACCGAAGTCTCTGCCTGCTGCCGCGGCGATTCGCTTTGCATCAACGACGGTCTCTGCCTCGACGGTGCTATCGCCTACCGTGGCAGCTGCACGGACAAAAGCTGGAGTTCCGACTGTCCGGAATATTGCCGCAATGAGGTCCCTCAAACTGGTGTGACGGTCGTTTCTTGCGACGCCCGAGCGAAGACGTACGCCTGCAATGTCAACGACCTGGGCAAAAGAGGATGCGAGTCGGGCAATACATTTACGCTTCGAAATGATGTTTCGACGGTGTACCTGAGATCGGATCAAGCTACGGACTTGGGGTATCCGGCAGGGCTATCGGTACAGGCGGATACGAAGCTGAGATCGAATCTCACGCAAGATGCTCAGACAGCGTCGAATGGTTCAACACCCATAGCGACGCCGCGGACAGGAGTAGCCGACACGGACAAGACCTTCACAGCAATGCAGATGATCGGAGTTGGTGTCGGAGTCGGTGTGCCACTTCTGCTCGCTCTTGTGGCAGCATTAGTCTACATCTCCAAGCTTCGCAGACGCCATCAATACGCTGCGGCCTCTGCATCCGCCGGCAAGTCTGAAGATCAGCAAGCAGACTACGTGCATGCGCCGGAACAGAAATCTGCGTACACAGTGTACGAGCCACAGCCACAGGAATTGGATCCGGATCCTTTTCCCACCAGGAAAGAGCAGCCACAGGAAATGGACCCGGATCCATTTCCTACCAGGAGAGAGCTCGAGTAGCTGCGACTTGACACCAGAGAAACAACGGACGCGGCTTGAAGAAGGACAAAGACAGACCGAGCGAGAGAAGATCGCTGGATACAGCTACCAGGCGCAACTCACATTGATCGTCACTCACACCATCGACATTGAACCCTCAATCTCAAAGCCTACCAAGACTCTAGTAATTCCTTGACAGCCCTCAAATCCACCTTGCCCACTTCACTCACGGGTATCGTCTCAACAACCTTCAAAATCTTCGGCACCATCTGCGGCGGCAGCAAACTCTCCAGTTTCTTTTTAATTGCCTCCTCTGCAGTCTCAATCCCTTCAATCATACACCCCAACACATCTCCCACGACCACAACCGCCACTCTCACCCTGCTCCCTCCATCAGTCTCGGCAACCATGCCCTGCATCCTCGCCTGCACATCATTCAGATCCACCCGGAAGCCACCCACTTTGACCTGTCGGTCCGTCCTCCCAATGAAAGCGACTTAGCTCTCAAGTGTCCAGTAACCCCAGTCGCCGGTGCGGTACATTTTCCCGCCGCTATCAGTATCATCGGGACAGATCGTATCGGGTACGAACCGAAGAGCGTTCTCCTCTTCCAAGCCGAGATACCCTCGTGACACCAAAACACCCCTGATATAAATCTCACCCGCGACAAGCGGAGGCGTCAGGCCGCCTTTCCGGTCGAGGATGTACACCCTCGTGGACAACAGCGGCTTCCCGATCGTTATTGGCCTCCCGCTCTGCACTTTCTGCGCAGTGGCGAGGATATGTGTCTCGGTCGGACCGTAGACATTGTAGACTTCCGCCTTTCCCGCGGCCCAGCGATCAGCCGGTTGTGGGAGGACTTCGCCGGCGAGGTAGATGTATTGCACGGTGTTGATGAAGTCGGCTGGGTTAAGTTCTTCTGCGAGAGACGGGGTGAGCATGAGGGAGCCTACACCGTGGAGGTCATTGAAGGGGTTGAGTGGATCTTTGAGACCCAGGGTCCCGCCATAGCAGAGTGCGGAGAAGACTTCGAGGAGGGCACCGTCGAATTGAGGGGCGAGGTTCTGGGCTACGGTGTGAATGGGGGGGACTTGAAGGCGGGCAACGGGGTCGCGGAGGAGAGAGACGACGCCGGAGTGTGTGCAAAGGATGGCTTTCGGGTTGCCGGTTGTGCCGGAGGAGAAGCAGATGTACGCTGATGCGAGGGGATTCCGGGTTCTGGTCTGCCGGCTAGAGGTGGGTGTAGTCCGGTCGGCTTCGTTGAGTATAGTTTCGACACATAGTCTGGTGCTACAGCCATCAGGTGACGAGACCGCAGTATTCTCTTGAGTCATCAGAAATGCCTGCGCATTGGCGATGGCGTAGTGTTGAGATCGAAGTGCGTGAGGTAAAGTGGTCGCTTGAGGCGAGAAGATGCATTCCGCCCAGAGAATGGCAAACATCGCGATCACCCAATTGATGAATCCGTCCGCGTGGAGCATGACGACGCTGCCAGGCTTGAACAGCTCTCGGAGTCGATTGCCGACATTGACAACCCTGCTCGCAACCTCGTTGTAGCTGATGGGTTCACCACGACTTATAAGAGCCGCAGCATCACCTCGCATCACGACTTGCTTCTCGAACAGAGACACGATATCGTCGTCGATACCAGCATGTGTGGTCTTGGTCGAGAAGCAATTTTCAACCTCCATGAGCCGCTCTCTTTCCGCAGCATTAAGCATCTTACTCAAACGTTCTCCTACACCCAGATTTCCCGAGCCGAGACTGATCAAAGCCGACTCGAATAGACTCGCCATGACCTGCATCTCCGCCGGCGTTCGCCACTCGCTATTGTAGCAAAACCGCACTCGACCGTTGGACCCCACATACAGCGTCGGCAAGGTCTCTTTAGGTGACATGATTTCCGTACGATGGTTGTCAGGGTATCAAGGTGTGTGCGGTTGCAGATCGCTGGAGACTACAACCAGTCCGCCGATCGAGAAGCCGTCGGAGGGATCCGAGTAGGACATGTCGTCCAGCTCAAGGAATTTGTGAAATACTTGCTGGAGGACATCGTGGGCCGTGGCGCTTTCGCTGATGTCGACGCTTAATATCATGGAAGACGCGAAGCTTCCGACTGCTTCTTCGATGCCGGTGATGGGAAGGGAGCGTCGAGAACTGACTGACATTAAGGAGACTGTCGTGGCATCTTGGAGCTTGGCGAGGACTAGTGCCAACGCTGCTCTTGCGAGGACTTTGAACGTGAATCCTGTGCGGAACTGGAACACTTTTACTTCTTCGGGGTAGAAGACGTCGATCGATCTCATTCGTACCAGAGATGGTGTCCGGGCGCCTAGAGCATGGAGTAGCGGGTAGTTCTTGGCGGCGGAGGGCACTTCGCGGGTGGACCAGAAAGCCCGAGCGGCAGTCGAGTGTTTGGTGTGGTACTCGGCGAGTCGTTCGACGACATCGGAAGGTGTTGTTGTTGAGGTTAATCGGTATCGGTTGATCCTGCATGAGGGTATCGACGTGCCGGAGTAGAATGTTGATGGATCGTCCGTCCATCAGGGAGAGATGGTAGAACCAATACACAACGCTCAGACTGCGACTGTTTGATGACTTCGTCGGTGTCAGGACTCTGAAAACGGGCTCGGTAGAGGCCTCGATGCTTCAGCTGCGGAAAGAGTCCTCCAGATCTAACTCTTCAAGAGAATCAGCCAACAGCTCCTCCCAGTTCAAACGGAACTCATCTTTCAGCGATGCTCTGATCAGCAAAGGATCAGTCTCGACCTCCAACTTCAATTTGAAGACCTGGTAGCTGGCCATTGCCGTTGCAAACGCTGCTCTGAGCCGAGGCAGAGTATCCGTGTAGCAGTACTGTGTGACATGCCGCGCCGGGGTAGAGATGCGTGTAGTGAGCGGTGCCAGCTTGAATACAGGTTATGGGCAGACCAGTAGACGGAATGACTTTTGGGAATCGCTGGATCGGGTCAAGGGTTTTGTCGTCGGCAACTGTAGTTCCAAGGTCGCTGATGCTATGGCTTGCCGGCTGCATTGATGGTCCCATGGCAAGCTTCTGCAATTGTGTCTTGTCGATGAGGGTGCTGGGCTGTTTCTCCCGTAAGATCACGCCTGCGCCGACCTGTAGCTGCTCGGTCTTCTGAATGACGTTGCTGAAGCGGATGGCCAGTAGAGAGTCGCCGTCGTTGCGAATGAAGGATTCGTTCCGCTTGATGCGGTCTGGCTCGACGGGCAGCAAAGCACACAATCGGCTCAAGAGAGTCTCGTCGACGTTTGAGGTGGGTTCCATGTTCGTTCTGTCTGCATGCGGTGATGAATTATCATTGGCTAAGGAGGGCAAAAGCGGAAGTGTTAATGTTGACCTCCATGAATGGTGAATGGACTGTCTTTACCTCCATCGAGAAGACATCCGCTCATTGATGCGGTGACACTCGTTCTGATCGGGGACTACGGCCCGTCAGGCAACGACATGTGGTCAACAATGCTAATTTAATAGGATGTTGCATCCGATGCTTGTTGGACTTTAACCTTACCATCTGCCGGTCCTTTGATGGTGGCCCATATCGAGT
>AFIY01000336.1:0-13945 GCA_000223825.2 Zymoseptoria passerinii SP63
AGTTAGCTTAGTTCTATTTACCGACTAAACTGGAGGCTAGTAAGCTATTACTCGCTAAGAAAGAGGCTTAGTATTAAAGGTACCCTCGTTACGGAGGGGGGGTATATAGGTAGCTATTTAAGCTATTAACTACCTTACTATAACTACTAGTTGTTACGATATTAACCTATAGCGTAATCCTTACTTCTAAGGTAGATACGTACTAGCGAGTCCAAAGATCTATACTTCGCCTATCGAGACGACGTCTATACTTCTTTTAGGAAAGGGTTTCTCGACTATAACTTCGATATTATAGCTTTGCCTTTACCTTTACTATTAGGTACTGTTCGCTAGGCGTCGTTTCTCTATAAGCGGCTCTTATATCTATAGCGTCTCGGCGTTATCGTCGTAAGGGAAGCGTATAAATTAGACATAGGCGAATAAGGCAATCTCTAAGATCGTAGGCGACATATCCGATGTTTTACTAGATAACTACGGATGCCCCTTTAACGGGACGTATTTTACCTACGACCTATAGCTCGACAATCGGCTAACGCTAGTATATACCGATCTCCGCTAGTTTAGACCGATCTCCGCCAGCGTATAGGCGGCTATATACTAACTATAATATCGACCCGCGGCATAATCGGATCTATATATACCGGTAGGATTCTCCTATATTTCGTAAGGCCTCGTTCGAGCTATAAGAATTATTAGTTGGAGATTCGCTTAGAAGCACATTGTAAGAACTTATCTAATATAAAGGTTCCTACAATATCCCGGATATCCTTAACTATACCCTTTAGGAGAGCGGCTTACGATAGCAACTATACCGAATCTATCTATATCGACTACGGTTTCTACTCCAACGGGTTTATTTTTACGATATAGTCTAGGTATAGCCTACTTAACTATTGGTTTCCGTAGACGTATACTTAGTATAGACGTATTATCGTAATATATATAGTTTTTAGAAGGGAGGGAGTAATATAAGTAGTATAAAGAAGGAGGATCTACCGATTCGGGCTCTTAAGGCCGTATTACGCTCGAAGAGAAGACTAATAATAGTATCGCCCGCGTAGTACTATAGCTAAAACATAATTACAAAGCCTAAAGTCTAGTAGATATCGTAGTACCGTTACTAAGTAATTTTAATTTAATACTATTTCGAAGAAGAAAGCTACTCCCGTAAGAATTAACCGTTTATCGGACCGTAGTAGACGTATACGTAGTTTATATTAGTTGTCCTATTGTCGCGTAGGATCCCTCCCTCTAGCCGTAAAATAGGGTCTAGACTAGTAGTACTATGTCCGACAACTAGATAAGGGGAAGTACGTCTATATATGTTTTAGCGAGATAGAAACGGGGAACCTGAAATTCGATTACCTTATAAAAGCTCTAGTCGGAGCGTTAGCTATTACTATTATAATTAGCGATGTTCTTAGATAACCTAAGTTATAGAAGGAGCGCGAAGGTGCCCTCTTCCTATCGGCGAAAAGGCCGATTTAATCTCGTTTAGCCGCTTCTACTCTAAATAAGCGGTCGTTCTACGTTCCGACGCGGCCTCGGAGTATACCGCCTACTCGCTATAAGTAAAGTCCTACTATGCTCTCCTACTATTCTCGTCCTTAATCCGCTAAAGATAACTTCGATTCTCTCTAGCGCGCTCTAGAGTAGCGTAACGCTCGGGTTACTCTAATTATCGTCGAACTTTTTAATAGACATAGGGTACTAAGTATAGTTCCGCTTAAGTGTCGTCAATAGCTCACCGTCGGATAAACTAGCATCGGGTCTTAAGATCTATACGATACCGTATTATGCCTCTTAGTAGAACCGCGAGCTCCGACTACTCCGGTATCGGCTAGTATTCTATATTTTAACATAACGAAGAAATAGAACCGTGTAGCCGGCTCTAGAACTTTATATCTTTAAGGCTATTAGACATACTAGCTAATATATGCCGCCGGGATAAGTACTTATACGGAGAGAATAATTACGGAGATACGCTAGCGGACGGTAACTAAATAAGGATATACTTCGGAGGCTACGAGCGGTCGGTATAGAAGAGGGTGTCTATCTAGGTAAGAGGGATCTTAGTACAGCTATAGGATAACTACGGCGATAAGTACGCTCGATAGGTATAAGGCTATAATATTACTTTAAGGCGGCGCTAATCCTATCGCTACGAACAACGGAAAATCGATACTCCTTCTCCTCTATAGCCTCGCGTTCGCGCCCGTTCGTCCTTATCGTCTTCTAATATAAGATGCTTAAAGGCGGTTAGTACGTAATCGTCTCGGTATCGTCCTAAGATAGCGGTATACGGAGTATATCTTTATTAGGCATAATTAACTTTAATTAATAGCTAGTATATTCCCGAAGGCTACTTATTAAGATGCTATAGGACTAAGACCTTAGAAAGCTCAATAGCGGATGTTGTCGTACTATAATAGGCCAAAGATATCTAAGTAAGACTAAGGATCCGAGCCGAGAGGTCAAGCTAAGCTTATTCTTTTTATAAGACTATGTTGTCTCGAAGAAACTAGTATATAACGATCTACTACCGTACTATATACGGATCTACTTATAAGGCCGAGTCCCTACCGATCGAGCTCGTTAATATAGTTCGTATTCTATAACAATACTAAGTCCCGACGTAAGATCCACTTCTCGTACTTTATAATTACCTTATAGAGACGACTTACTAATTTAGCTTAGCGGTAGTACTAGACTTATTCTACCTTAGGCTTCTTATATCTTAAAGTCTTACCTCCCGACTACCCTTTATTTCCGGTATACCGTCGAGCACCTTAACGGTACGACGAGCTCTACTAATTCTACCCGGCGGACTCGTTTAGTCTAGATAATTCGACATTCTAGATAGTTCGACATTCTACATGAACTTATAGCTTACCGCTAGCATTTTCTAGCTACTATACGCTAAGCTAACTACTACTTGAAATAGGTCTAGTAGTAGCGTTTTAAGCGCTAGAGGCTATAGTCTAGCGCGCTAGATATTGTACTTCTTAAGAAGGATTATATTCGTTAGAAATCCAAGTAGCCGCTATAAAGATTCTTACGTATCCGCTATTTCTAGCTAGAAGTTATAAGGTTACTATTACGCCGACCAACCGCTTTACTTTATACTACGTAAGAGCTACCTCGCTCCCGCCGATACGAGGCCTCTACTAGCACGACGAATACTATATCCGTTATGCTCGCTAGCTAATCTAGAGAAGCGCTAAGAGCGACATTATTAACTTTGCCGAAACTATACTTAGGATATAACGTCCGAACAATCCTAATAACACGGTTATTTCCGCTCCGCTACTATAGGGCTTTACTAGCATTTCCGCTCAACCTATTAGTACGCTAGTTTATCTGAGATTACTAAGTAGTATAAGATCATAACGCATTATCGCTTATCTATGCTACTACATCGTATTGGCCGAGTGGTATAGCATATAGGCTTAGCTTCTCGGCACTGCTAGCGTTTCTTATTTAGAAGAGAAACTTAAATAAAGGGTTTGCATTCTCTCTATCCTAATGGAGAGCTCTATTAGTCAATTAGGACGCCATCGCTCTTTCGGAACGACTTATCGCACTAAGCATCTTGGAGGTGTCGGCACCGTGGGCATCTTACCTCGTCCATGGTTGCTATCGAGGGCAGCATCTCGCAGATTGGTCCAGTTCGCCTTAGGCGTGTTTGTCGGGCGTCGTCGGTGCTTGTGTATTATGGGATTATGTGATTATGACGGATAGAAGAGTCGCTTTTCTAGAAGAGAAGAGAGCTATCGGTAGCAGCAACTTTCTGCAAGGACCGCATGTCTGGAAATCTCCTGCGCACTATCTTCCACGGGATGAACCTTGGTCCAGTACATCGTCCGTTGTTGGCCTGTGACTAGTAGTCAATATTTGTGCGGATCGTTCGCATTAATCCTGTGTGTACCGGCACCTGCCTGGTATAGCACATTAACTTCTACCCAATTTGCACGCACCACTCACTTAGACCCCCCAAGCAGTCGACAGCCAGGTCTGGTCGTCGAGCCTCTTTAATTCCTTACGCTTCGCTGTTACTTACTCTATCTACTATTAGCAATCGGTCCGTTGTTAGGATTGGCCTAAGTCTTCCTATTCGGCGGTAAGGGCTCCAACGAGCTTGGCCAACCCTATTATACGATTATTAGCAGCCTTCTACTGTTATCTAGTATCCCCTATCGAGTCTGCGTTGCAGTCCGATCTGGGGATCTCCGCGTAGTCCACCGATCTCCGCGTAGTCCATCGGTCAAGCCGGCGCAGTCGTCTCTACATATCCTAATGGACTTGGAGATAAAGAAGCGCCTTCTTAAGAAGCAATTGCGAGAGAAGTTGTGTAGCATCAAATTACAACAACGACTATCTTATGTGCTTCTACACTAGCATCTGGTTCTGTAGCCTTAACAGCCTCCCGCCATTCCAGCTTAAGACTCGGGTCTGTATGCTTCACAGCCTCCAACGATGCAAACACAACCTCCTCGCTTCCTATCCCGCCTTTTCAGCAGCCTCATTGGCCGCCTCTCCCTCAACCTTACACTACAGCGCCGGCAGATGCTAAAAATAGCAATGCTACGCCTAAGGTAGAGGACACTACAGCAGCTACTCCTGGCATTTGGCTCGACCCTGCCGGCAGGAAAGTGGGTCTGACGGTCAAGAAGATCTAAAGAACGTTCTTCACTTCAAAACAGGCTGCTGCAGACGAACCCTTCGAAATCGTTAGCAAGTCGGTTCGTAGAGATGCAAAGGTTGAAGAGGCTCTCGAAGCGGGATCAGGAGCAGCAGCGCGAGCTCAAGCGTTTTGCCGGGATAGAGAAACAGAAGCTCGAGAAGGAGAAAGGGCGGATAGAGGAGAAAGGGTAGATAGAGGAGGCTCAGCTCGTAATAGGAGCACCGGACAAGCTTAAGTTCAAGAAGTCAAGGAGCGAATAGAGACTAACTGAGCGAGTAGCAGGCGTTGCACGGCGGCGACGAGGGGTAGAGGAGAAGGAACTTCACTTGTGAGTTGCGATAGCACTGCAAAACGCCGGTCAGGGAACCTAGAACGTGCAAATGATATCTCGCACTGTTAGCGGCGCTGAGCAGCTTCTTTCCCGACGCTTTGTCGAGGTACAATCATGTCCTCTTGTAATTATGTCGTCGTTCTCTTCCGACACGCGAGCATGAAATGTACGGGGAGCAGACAGAAGTATTGAGCTCGACGTAGGCGCTTTCCCGATGCTGTTGTAAACAGCTCGAATTATCGATCTTGGCAATAGCAGAAGTCCCAACCCTGTCGCTATTATCCGTCGGTATATTAAGGGTTGGAAGAGATGAACTTCAGTTATACCCGAGCCCTGCCTTTACTTCACGGTCGCGACCGCAGCAACCACGACCCCATCGTATGCTCTAACCTCTCCTGCATGTCGGCTACCAGTCCTTACACGTCGATCCACAACGCAGTCTGCCCGGCGCTGATTACGTCTCCGAGAATGCGTTCCGCGAGGGCTGCTGTGGGGAGGTTGTATTATGGGCGACGGCGAGTTCGTCGGTTGAGGCATCTTCCTCGGACAGCGTCGTGACTTTGAAGTCGAATCATGAAGTGGATAAAACCAAACCTTTCTCTATGAAACACAATCTCGACGGGTACCGTATGCCCGACGCTCCTCTCCTCTTCGGCCTGCTCGAGAAGCTGAAATATGCTTAGTATCCCAAGGCCGCGAATGAGGTGCGTGGGATGGCGTTTCGGGTTGGAGAACATCGTCATTTCGGAAAATCCGAGGACGAAGGGTAGTAGAGGAGAGCGTAAGGGAATGAAGGCGTTGGCGAAGAATGTAGGGGAGTACTGCAGGATTAAGCTGGCCGATGGAGCCGACACGGCGAAGAGGGAGGAGACGAAGATAGCGGAGATGTACGCCCTCTACAAGAACGTACTTATTATCTTCGTCTCCGCCATCGCTATCGGCGGCGAGGCTGCGGTTGTTGTCGAGCACCATCAGTTCCGGGCATTGAATGACGATGGTAAACAATGGTAAACACATACAGTATATTGGACCTTGACGAGGCGAATAACTATAAGCTCGGTTCGTTTGAATGTAACAGCAATAGATAAGAATAAGGGCTTGACGCTTGTATTCTTTCAAGATAAGTTCTTGCTTAGGATTGCGGTAGTTCACGGTATAGAGGATTGTTGGAAATTGATCGAATATTCACTTTACTTCGATTACATAAGCGCTGACGTAAACCAACGCCTTATGGAACGTTATTAATACTCGCTTTTCTAATAAGGACCTTCTTATATAATCCGTACGAGAGTTCGTTATTCGGTTAGATTATAACCGGCGTTAGTACGCGCCGATGCTTGTCTTTACTAATAAGGACGTCGACGGGCGTACGATACCCGAGTTAAAAGGATAGTAGAACTATTCTTATATCTAGCGACGCCTAAGGCTATAAAGCTAACCTCCGACGTTAGTTCGCTTACTTAAGTATACCGGTTTCCTACTATTTATAACGACTATATCGTAGACTCGACGAGAGGCGTCGGCTTCAACTTACTAGTATAATAAAGGCTTCGGATATTCGTAATATAGTATAATAACGGGAAGTATAGTAGAAAGAGCCGCGATAATATTTCGATAGTTATATCTAAAGACTACCTTTAAGCGTTATATTATTAACTAGATAGGTATAATAGATAATATCCCTAATAGAACACTAATAAAATAATTAGTTTAGCGTTAACTTAGCGGTAAATAGATTATATTACGATAGTCGTTAATTCGCCTTTATTCCGTAGTAATAACGGTTTTAGTTCTAGTAGTATCTAGCTATATCTAGTAGATAAACTTCTCTTAAGACCAGCCTATAGTATACCCCGATCGACTAGAACCTAACTATATCTACTCCGTATTCCGTCTACCTACCTCTAAGACTATAACCCCCTTAGGCCGCCGAAGACAATGTTCCTATTAAGTAGGAATACGCCGAATCTTTCTAATATTACTAGCGAGGTAGCGACGAGAATAGAGCTTAGGAGTCTAATAGTACGCGTAGTCGATTCTTAACCGATCGTCGAATAAATAGACGGAGTAATTATAGTAATAAGAAGGATAGGAGGATTAACTAAAACAGCTGGACTCGAGCTACTAAGCGGAGAGTAGGGAGCGATTAGCGATTAAATAGTAAGACTAGGGAGAGAAACGAGTACTACGGAAGACGTAATAAGCCGGACGGCGAGTAAAGGAACGGTTTCGGCGAGAAGTACGATCTACGCTAGATAAATAACCGCGATTATCGGAGATATTAGAACGGAGATCGGCCTACCGGTAGCTAGTAGGTATACGAACGGGGAAGGCGGAATAGCGACCGTAAGTATAATAAGAAGGAACTAGAGTAGATAGAGGACTCGGTAGTAAAGAAGGATTAAGACCGACCGTAACTCTACGGGCGGAGCGCGTATATCTATAAGGACTTAAACTTAGGTTTAGATCGTTAATAGTAGACGTCCGGGCCTCCTAAAATAGCGCGAGTTAGTAACGCCTCCCCTTATCCGCCCTCTCTTATCCGACCGGTAGTCGCTCTTAGTAGGCTACGCCGTATATCGCCTAGTAGGATCCGCGCTATCGCTAGCCTAGGGTAGTACTTCTATTAGTAAGTAGTACTTAAAGATAATCTATATAGACATAATTATACGTAGTCGCCCGTAGTATAGGAAGCCTAAAGGCAAGAGTTCTAACGACTAGGATAACTTTCTTAACGTCTTCGAAAAAAAGTTAGACTCCTCTTAACCTAAGAATAAGAACAAGAAGCGTAACTTCGAGGCTACCTAGTAGAGCTACATCGCTATCTAGCTAACTCTCGAAAGGATACTCCTTCTACGCCTTCGAACTAACGTACTAGTAAAGATACTAAGAAGATCAACGACAATAACGACGATTAGAATAAGTCTTACTTCGGGTCGGAGAAGAAAAATTTAGTAATAAGCGTCGACTAGCTAGTCGCCGCTCTTAGCGCCGCCCCGAGACTAAAGATCCTTAGACTAAGACCGAGATTAAGACTAAGCTTCAGCTTCTAAAGATTTACAACAAACGAAGGTATAGAATAGTTCGATCGCTAGCTAAATGTCGGAAGACCTCGAGATACCTTATTAGTCGTTCCTAAAGTACCGACGGAGTAAGTAAGGTGCCCGCTATTACTAAAGCCGTAAGTAGATCGGTACGCTAGTCTTAATTTCTACTATTCTTACGCTAAATTTCCCGTCTAGTAGGAGTAACGTACCTAACCGAAAGCTTTTTTTTAGAAGCACCTATACTAAGCGGTTATCTACTTTACGACTAACTTACCGGGCGTATCTTTATTTAGTCGACTCTAGACTAGCTACCTACGAAACGCTACTAAAGCTAAGTAGCTCGATACTACTTAAAGGCCGACCTTCTCCTACCGACAAGAATATAAAACATCTATCCTAGTCCGCTAAATTTCCGACATTATAACCTAGATTACGGGATATCTCCTAACAATTAGTTACTACTTAAGATAAGTAGAAGTTAGGGAAGTAGAGGACCTCGACTAGTAAGCTCGGGACGACCTCTACCTCCGTCCGTCGTATAGACCTATAAGTATATATATCTATCTTAGCGCTACTATAAGACTACGAACTTTAACTTCGCGAGCGATCGAGTAAAGACTATATAGAGTAGCATCTCGTTCGCTACTATAAGACGTCTAGTACTTTACCTAGATACCCTTTCCGTATTCTAATCTAAAAAGTCCGTAGATATAAGTATAACCTATATAGCCAAGACTGCGTTTAAGAGTAGTCTTAATAGATAATACCTCGGAGGGAGAATATAGTAGATCGCTAGCGTTAAGCTCTATCTTATAAGACGTAATATAAGGTAGAGCGCTAACTAAGCCGAGGACGGGTTAAAAAGGCTATTATATACTAGTTTTATTATTATAAGGGTAATAATTAATAGCGGCTAACTCGTATTATTAGATACCGTAGGCGAGGTAATACCGGCTCTCGGCTATAGTCTAATATCTAGACTCCGCCCTTAAAATTATACCGAATAATTCTACCCGATACTACTAGCTCCTAGTTAGCCTTAATTAGCCTCTTACGTCTTAACTCTCGCCTTTCTACTATAAGCCCGACTATATACTACTAGCCCCTCTTATACCTCTATATTAGCTACCTCGGCAACTATCGTAGTTAAGTTAGGAAATAGTAGCTTTTATATAATCTTAAGTTCGAGACCGGCAAATCTTAAGGGATGCGGATATTAGGGCGAGTAGCCTATCGCTTGCGATCCTTAATCTTCTAGTACTATTTCTATTAGAAGGGTAAAAGGCGACGCCGCTACTAGACCTTTATATAGTCGTAGCTAATATTCCTTCTAATACTCCCCCTATCCCTCGAAATCCTTTTTCGAGAGATCTTCGGAATATTCTTATTATAGGGAGTAGCGACAGTTCGAACTTAAGATAGTTCGGCGTTCTAACGAGGGGTTCCGACGACCCGGATAAGGATACCTCCGATCCTAGTAATACGATATAACTATACTAATTAACCTCTCTTCTACTAGACCTTTATATAGTCGCAGCTAATATTCCTTCTAATAGTTTCTAATATCTCCCGCGAGTAGACTAAGACCGGTACTACTTTAAGATCGTAGTAATAAACAACGATATAGTAAATTTATAACTTTAATAGTAATAAGCGGAAGATAGTAAGTAGGCGATAATAAGAAGGTCGAAACTAAGTAGGCTACGGTAAGTAGGAGGCCCTACGAATCTTAAAATATAGTATAAAGCCCCGGCCGACTATATTATATAAACGAGGTTAGCTACGATATCGAAATTCTTAAGGTTTATTCTCTTTATAATCCCGATTAATAGCTCTACTACTTACGTATTTTTATAACGTTACGGAACTACGTCGACTAGCGGTTAAATAAATAGCTCGAGAGTCGGGAAGTCGGTATATATATACTATTCTTCCTTTCTAACATTTCGACCCTAATAGAAATATACTTATTGTCTTAACAATTAAACGTTACCTTCTATAGTTCTATTTACTCTTTAAAGAGCGAAAAACGCTCTTATACCGCGTATTCTCGAATTCGACTACCTTAGAGGAAATAGACTTAGTAGTAGTAGCCGTAGTACTTAGTAGATTTTAAGAGCCGGATATAGTAGTAGTAAAGCAAAAAAGTAATAATATCGATCGGAGCTCGTAGCTAGAACTTAGCGTTTATAGAGAGCGCCTTCTACCTTAATATAAGTATTTCCGGTTATTCTAGATTAAGATAGGATCCGGTTAATAGTATACCCGAAGATATCTAATTAATATTATAGTTCTATTAGTATATTGTAATACTTACTTAAGGTAAAGTACTTAACGCTAGTAAACTACTAATAGGGAGAGTACTCCTAAAGGCAATATACTAGTAGCTAAGCTACGCGACGGGATATATAAATAGAGGTAGTAAAGTTATTAGGGTTTATAAAGGTAAAAAGCGATAGAGTAAATAGTAAGGTAGTAGAATAGAGGTATAGGTAGAGGGTAGCCGTAAGGCTAGAAGTTAGGTAACTATATATTTAATAAGCTAATAAGGAACAGGATTTAAGGGCGGTAATCGACGATTTTAGTAGACCCTATTCTAGCTAATCTTAGAGTAGTCGTCGGCGTTGCTCTAATAGTAGTATAGTATTATATAGGTCCTCCGCCTTAGTAGCTAAGCGAGTAGCCTTAGTAGCGGTAGCTATCCTCTCTCTATAACTCCTTTATCCGCTCCTTGTTCTAGTTACCTACGAGGGTATTAGTAAAGTAGATACGTATAGCGTTATCGAATGTACGACGATTAACGGTAGATAGCTAGCTATCCGTACGAGTCGATAGAAGGCGCTACTAATTACGAGTAATAGCGTTGTTATATAAGCCTTTAAGGACCTCGTAGAAGGGTTACTATATACTACCCTACTACCGTAGGATATATATTAACTTAATCGTCTTATCGAATATATAGTAGGTAATCTACCTAGTAACATTATTAATAGTCTCGAGGTTTACTTATAGAGTAAAGAGGGGATTCTAAAGGATAGGAGTTAACTAGAAGAAGTCGCTAGCAAGAAGGATATTAATGCTACTAAAGAAGGCGTTAGAGGCTATAACCTACTTAAGTCGACGATTAATATAGCTTAGTTATATTAATCTAGTTATACTCTTCTCGTCGATAATAAGGAAGTATACGTTATCTAAGGCGACTTAAAGATTATATATAGTATTAGTACTTAGATCGGCGAGTATGCCCTTAGTTAGTAGTTTAAATATCTTATATAGAGTCTAGCCGTCGATAAGATACGCTATAATACCGGTTAGTACGAGCCTTTAAACTAGTATCTTCTTACCTACTTCTCGAGTAGCCCTCTAAATATATATAGAGATAAGCTAGATAACGAACGACTTACTAGTACTACTACGCCTATTAATATTAAGAAGAAGCTACTATAGCTACCTACCCGTAATAATCTCCTAGTATTAGTCGATTGCCTTAATAAGTACGTCGTATATTATCGAGCTCGGTCTAGTATACCTCGGTCTACTCTTTATTAACCTTACGCTTTAAAGTCGGCTCTAGCTTAAGGACGCTATAGAGACTCGAGGTAATTACGAGGGTAGATATAGTACTCCTAGTAGAATATATAGGCGGCTTCCTAGCTATTATATATATATTCCTCGCCGTCGGTATCGGATAGTATAACTAGTAGTATTAGATACTCGCGGAATATATAATAGAGTACGATCTTAGTCCGGTTGAAGTCGATATAGCTTAGCGCGGTAGTAACGTTCTTATAGCGTAGGAAATAGTTTAAGATCCGCTATATACTATAGATAAGAAGCTTTAGCTATATAGGCTTAGTATACCCCGCCGATCGAAATAGGTAATAGCTATATAGGGATTATCGCGTAGGTTATCGCGTATAATACGAATACGCTCTTAAGGGATACTAGTCTTCTACTATTTAAAGTTCGGTATATACTTTATAATAGACTACTACTAGAGGTCGGCTAGGCTAAAGGTAAAGAATATTACTAGAGGTTAAAGAGTATAGTAATAGGTCTCTAGGTTACGCTTTATACCTACCTAATAGGCTCGAGTACTACGGAGAGTAGCTAATAAGCATATAATCGAGTTAAGTAGAGCCTTAGCCTTAGCTTAAGGATTATCCGGTATATCGAATATAGCGCGGATATCGTCGACTATAAGGTCCTTGTATTATTTATACTACTTAACGAAGAAGGTCGACTTCCTATATATCTAGTTATATATTATAATATTAAAGACGACGTATCGAAAGCGTAGGTAGCGAGCGAAGCGTATATTATTATATCTTATAAGATACTCGACGTATTACTAGTAGATAATAGTACGGTCGCGAGGCTAATTTAACTTAGTACGGCTAGTAGGGAATAGCGACGGAAAGGCTAGTAATAGGATAGCCTAATTAACTAGCTACTTAGAAAGTAGATGTTCTTTAACGTCCGGCTAGGTTGCTATTAGGGCTATTAACTACTAATAGGATGTTAACGCTAGACTCGCTAAGTAAGGTCGGCTATATCTTATTAATTAGGGTTAAGGTTAGTTATAGAGCGGTACTATCGAAGCTAAGATCGTCTTATTTAGCTTTAGTATTAACCTTAGCTAAGTTCGTACCTTACGGCTTAGTCTAGCGGCGTAGGCGTTAGTCTCTAGTTATATTAATACTACCGCGTCTATTATCGATATAGTTAGACATTAGTATTTAACTAATAATATTAGTATTAGCCGGAAAGGCGGTAATACGAGCCTCGTCGATTTAAATATCCGAGTATCCTAGATAAATTCTCGTAAGAACTATCGCTAACGAGAGGCGGTTTCTTTATTACTAAGCTCCTCGCCTTCTACCTCTTTAGGCTTTAGAACGATAATATTTAAACTCCCTAGCTTATTCGGTAGCTTATTCGTAAGCTATACGATATCTTATAAGAACGCTATAGTATATCCGCGACTACCCTACTACTAAATAGGGATCTAGAAGATCTCTACTTATATATATATATATATAGGTACTAAGTATCTCTTCTACTATCGTTAACTCTTAAAGTATATATATAATCTTACTAGGATCTATATTGTTCTACTTAGATATAAGGGTAGGATCGAATAGCTTCTTCTTACTACTACCCTTACGGGTCGTACTATAGTAGTCCTTATAGACCTACTTAAAGGTTTAAATGTCCCTTAAATCTAATCTAAACTACCGCTCCTTATAAAGGTTATAGTAGGTTATCTAATCTTGCTCTAGCTCTTAATAGAAGTTCTAAATTAGCTACTAATCGAAGTCCGACACCGCTAGCTAATTAAGATTACTAAGTAGAGGTAGGGGATCTTCGGTTATTAGACGATATATATACTCTTATTCTTCGCGGCTAGTAAGACTAAGACGAGATACTCGGCGACTAGTATTACGATCCGGGTCGTAGTCGTTTTTACCTTACTAAGAAGCTTAAGATTAAGGCGGAGGTAGCTAGAAGGATAATTATAGTAGAAGGAAGGAGGACGGCAATAGTAGTAGTATAGTCGACTATAAACGACGGTTAACGTATCCTAATAGCATCTATTTATCGTTACGAGCTAGTATAGTTCTATATACATTATACTCGGTTAGATACTCGTATATAGTACGTCGATCGAAGGCGCTACGCTTAGAGTTATAGTAGCTAGTCGTCTATAATAATAATAATTATAGAGGTCTTCTATCTTATCTATGTTCTCGAAGATATCTATTTCGTCTATAAGTTAGTATAGCGAAAGAACTATAACCTTACTATTCCGAGTCTATTATCGCTATAACCTCTCTACCTATCTATCTATTAACACTCCGCCGTATATACGAATTATATTAG
>AFIY01000335.1:0-31549 GCA_000223825.2 Zymoseptoria passerinii SP63
CCTTATATCTTAGTACCTAAATAACACCTCTATAATATAAAGGCTAGTAAGACTAGCCTTATACTAATCGACGTAGAAGTCCCCTATAGCTTCCTTCGAGAGTACTATAGTACTAAGAACATTAAATACGCCTTTATACTTTAAGAGGCCGAAATTAATATAAGGCTACTTACGTAGCTACTAATACTATATAGAGAGCGAAGGTAAGAGCGAAGGAGTAACCCTCGTAATATATTAAGAGTAGTACTATAAATATAAAAGACCTAAGGTAACTAATAAGAGCCTTAAAACTACTAGTAATCCAAATACCGGCGTAAATACTAGCTAAGTAATTAAATACCCTATTAACTTCTACACCGCTTTATAAGCCTTATAAATACCTCGAGCCTTACTAATATCGGCTCTACTAAGCTTACTACTACTAGTACTAGTATACCTATAAATATCTCTTACTTACATAAATAACTCGTATAGGAGCTAGAAATACTATATCCGCTATTACTAGTAGAAGGGCTAGTAGAAGAGGGAAAGGGAGAGGGGTTTATTATAGCCGGTAGTACCTCCTAGTATATAGGCGTAGATATAAGTAGTATATATATAATATACGAATTTTATATATAAACGTTATTAAATTCAGTATTTATATATATCCGTCG
This sequence comes from Zymoseptoria passerinii SP63, assembly GCA_000223825.2. Taxonomy (NCBI): domain Eukaryota; kingdom Fungi; phylum Ascomycota; class Dothideomycetes; order Mycosphaerellales; family Mycosphaerellaceae; genus Zymoseptoria; species Zymoseptoria passerinii. The sequence continues at coordinate 657 of AFIY01000335.1, forward strand.
ACCCCTTAGAGAGGGGTACAATACATCGTATAATACCGGATAATTAAGGCCGGTTCGTATTAATCGACGATTAGTAATACGGCTAGTAGGAATTGTTCGCTAGATAGTTAAGTAGATTCTTATAAAACCGCGAGCGATAGCGCTTTTAGTAGTAGAAGCGTATACTAGCTAAGATAGAAGTCTATCGATCGGCGAGTAACGATATAATGTTATGTCGCTAAGAAGGATCGTATTAGTTGTTAGAAAGTAGTATAGGCGAATGTCAAAGATTGTTATATAAACTTACGCGGGCATTTAGAAGTAATAGTAAAGTCTACTATAGCACTTTTGAAAAAGTCGTCTAGTTAAATATTTTATTAAGCACTATCTGGACTACTCCGACCTCCCGGTACATTAGTAATAGCTAACCTATAGCGTCCGTTGCCTACTATCTAGCTCTTCAACGCCTTCTCTACTCGGAGCGAACTCAGTCTTTCCGACTTCTGGCTTTATAAGATATAATCTCCTAATCGTCTGTCCTTCTCCCGGAAGCGCGATAGTATCTTACGAATAGACGCGGGTGTTACCTACCCCCTCCTTACCTATGCTCTTTCTCTAACCTGGCGTACTCGGGTAAGATACCCTGCTCTTTCACTTGCCGTAGTCGGAATGTATCGAATCGTGTAACACCCTTACTAATAATCGAGATGTTTGGACAGACGAAGTTATCGCGGTCCGGCTAGTCCCGACGCTATTGCTGAGAGACAAGGCAGACTTCACGTGCTTAGAACGCCCTCACAAACCGTACCTTACTCGTCATGGCTCGACGATACAGTCATACTGCACATCATTATCCTCAAAGCAGACCCAACTCACCGGAGATAACAGCAATGGTACAGCTGAGATTCCCTTGTCTGTTTTACCTCTGCGTCCCTTCACTTAACCCTCCGCCCTTCACCGTTCCTTAGCAATCCAAGCAAGATCACCGTATCTCCTTGTCCACGACCATCTCAATTGAAGAGAACAGGAGTGTTCCACCACCTATACCCCTCACTCTGGTGCCTGCTATTTCCCGGCCTCTTTTCTTTGCCCTCCCCATCATCGACTCCAGTGGCCTTCATTTCTTTCGCAAGCCCTCTGAGTTCCTCATCGACTCGCACGTCACGTCTTCGGCGTCCGTCATCGGAGGAGGTGGAGGATGATCTTCTGTCGTCCCGTCGTCGCCTTCTGTTGTCTCTTCTGTTATCTCGCCTGTCATCTCTTCTGTCATCTCTTCTGTCGTCTTGCCTGTCATCTCGTCTGTCGTCCCTCCGCCTTCTGCCGTCATCATACCGTCTATCATCCTCTCGGCTGTCCTCCGAACGGCTGTCACTAGAGCGGCTGTCACTAGAGCGACTATCATCAGAGCGTCTGTTACGTCTCCTCCGCCCGCTCTTTCGCTCCTGACTGAGTCACCTCCTCCTATCCCGCTCTCGTTCTCTACCCCTCCCTCTGCTGTCACCCCGCTCACTCTTCCCCCCCCTCTCACTCTTCCCGTCCTGCCCTTTCTCATCATCTCCCTCCTGATCGTCCTCTTGCTCATCCCCAACCTGCCAAGGCGCCTCTCCCCGCGCCTCCTCCCTCCAGTCCCTCTTCTCCTTCTTCGCGTCCTTGTCGAATTCCGTGTGTCGTATCACTCGCTTGAGAAAGTCGATAGAGTAGAAACCGGTCATCGCCGCTTCCGCATAGGGCATTTTCCCCGAGTTGAGGAGGCGGCCGTTCCGTAGAGTACCGATTAGCACGCCGGTGCCGGCTGCAAGGGCGACCCTCTTGCCTTTTTGTCCGGACCAGGAGCCGGGTTCTTTGCGGCAGCGGAGAGCCTGTAGACCACCGCATCGTTAGCATTCGATTCGGGATGCAATGGGAAAGACAGATGAACAACATACCTCTGCCCCTCCAGCCATCACGGCCGACTTTGCCGCTTTCAACAAAGTATAACTCTCCTTTGGCCGATGTTGCTCCGCTTCCTCCTCTTCCTTTCTCCAATCTCGCTTAGTCCTCCCGCCTCTCTCCCCCATCACCGCCTCGTCTCCTCGAACGGTCTTGTCCACGCTGAGAGTCTCTCTGCGAATCCCGCTGGGAATCATGTCTCGATTCCCGCTCATCGTCGGAATCATCATCTCTCCTTCCTCGTCTCCTTCGATAGCCGTCCTCGTCACGATTCGGGGAATCGTACGCTCCCCTCCTCCTCGCGTCCGCGTACTCGGCACCAGAGTAATACTCCCCGCCCACACCTCGTCGGGCGTTCTGCAGCGCGGCGGCGTGGAGTGTGCGGCGGCCATAGTCGTCCAATTCGGGTTCGTCTTGCCCAATATAGGGATTGCGATCTGCTCCGAGGATGCCGGCGGCGGCTCCAGCAGCACCAGCAGCACCAGCAGCTCCCACACCGCGGCGTAATTGCGTCATATCTGAAATCCCGAAGAAGTCTTTCGGACTCGGGCGGTGATCTTCTTGAATGCCGTTCGCAGCATCCACATCTGCTTCGTCCGAGCGGAATGGCGAGGTGATATTGCCGTTGCCGTTGGGAGACGAGGGACGGGAGCGGCGGCGGCGACGGGTGTGCTCTTCTACCACGCGGCTTCTGCCGTTTTTAGTTTGATTGGAACGCCGGTAAATGTTCTCATTCGGGTAGTCGTCGCCGCGGGAATTTCGGCGGGAGCTGCGGGCGTAGTTGATGTCGTCGTCGCGGAAGTCATTGTCGCGAGAATCTCGTTGGTTGTAGCGATACTTTCGCCGAGGGTTGACGTTGTAGTACATTGCGTCTTGGTAGGGCACGTAGGGCGCCGCGGCTTGGTTATCTGTCGCCGGGACGATGTGGGGTGGGGTGTCTTCATTATGGGCCATGATTGATAGTGTCTCCGGAGTTCACGGCGAGGAATGCGGTGAGACGAGATGCGCTGGGTTTGACAATGAAGTGGAGGCAAAGGTAAGAACAGCAAGAAAGGCGGTTGACAAGAGAGGAGAACCAGCCATACCATTACCTACCTGGGAGGTGGCTGCTAAATCCAGCATTTACTCGCGTGTTTGAACGGTTTCATAGACATGACAACCTTGTCGACGTCGTTTGGTTCCAAGTCAGCCGCATCATAAATTCGCTGGCTGGGGCAGTGTATGAACGCGGAGGTGAGCACGGCCATGCGGTGAGGAGTCCGGGATCGAGGATTGAGAAGAGGTCGAATACCGAGATGTACAAACCTGGCCGTATAACGATTCGTTCCGGCATGCGTTGATGCAGAGAGTGATCATAGCCGCAACGCATGTCTGCCAGCGACTGAGGATAATTTGCAGCAACCAGATTCAAATCAGATTGCCGGCGAATCGAAGATGCTCGGGAGTCGGGACCTGTTGCCGAGTCGAGGAAGCCGGGATGTTCGATGATGAAGGACAGATTTGATGAAACCGGAGCCCGACGACACGACGGGGCAGACGGGGAAGCTTCCGGGGCGAGTCTGTGAAGGCGTCAAGCACCGCCGGGGAACCTGAACGTCGCACAGGTTCAATATGATGAATTCGAGGCCTCGGTGTGGGTCGGCAATTTTGATGAGGTTTGAGGTAAGTAACCGACGATCAAGAAGTGTCGACACTTGGTGTGTCAATCAGCGGTGAGCTTCATTCTGCTGAGAGGTGTTTGTCTGGTCTTGTCTTGTGCTGGGCGTCCATGACTCGGTTCCGAGGGAGAGGTGTCATCAATCAAGGCCAGTGTGCCGTCTTCTTTCTCTCTTTCCTCATCAAGATATTGCGACAGTGTGTCTTGACCTTTGCTGCTGCTGCCAACCGGTCGTCGGGAGCTCATCACTGTCGGCATGTGTCGGACTGAATGGACCAGGGAGTAGACATGTACCGGAGCTCGAGGCCGGCACTCTTGGTGTGCGCCTCAGGCTCGTTTGCGATCCCAGCAGTCGTCAAGCACTGCCATCACGGACCGTCGGACGTCTCCAGCGTACATGTTGGAAATCATTGTAAGTCCTCTGTATATTCTCCGTGATATCCCAAAGATTCACCTTCATACCCCTTGCTGCACGTCGGCGTCATAACACGTGTCATCATCTCACGAGCCGAACCTTTCCTCCTCCCGCGCGTCCATCGTCCGGCGCTAAACCCAAGCAGCCTTGTCGCGTATCCGAATTGTCCGAACGTCGAACGTGTCAAGATCGACGAGGGGCAAGTGTGGGAAGTTTGCTTGCGGATGGACGAGACGGAACATCGCCGTCGTCCTGCTGCTATCGTCGTTGCTAGTTCCACTGCCATTGCACCCGTCCTTCCCGCCCACCACGCCAAAGCGATAGAATTAGAGCATACGACTCAGGGGCATCTCGAGAGTGGACGCAGAGCGGACGACGTCGAACTGGGCGAGCTTCACCATCATCGCGACTCCGCCGACGCTAGAGGACGATTATTCCACCGCCAAGACGACAAGGGCGCCGACGACGACCTTCACCTCCTGCGTCACCATTCTCCCGACGACCTCCCACCCTCCTCGATGCCCAAGAAAACCTCCAAATCCCGCTCGCCCAGCCCTCGAGGTCGGGTCCTCCAGGACGGCTCGACGACCGCAGCCTCGTTGACCGAACTCCCCAACGGTCACACATCCAGCACCGAGATGAATGGGGGAGCCTTTCACGAGCGGAGGAAACATCCCTCCGCCCTCGACATCCAGGATGAAGACAGCTCCGATGCACGCGATCGCCTCATGGGACGGAATACATTCAGCTTGGACAATGAGCCACCGGACACACCCGCGCAAGAGGAGAGCAGCAAAGGCTTTTTCGAATTGCCCGTACAAGATCGGAAGAATTCGGAAGAATTTCTTGTTGTTGGTGCTGCTATACTTCCTACAAGGCATACCAATGGGTCTCGCGGGAGGAAGTGTACCCTTCCTACTGAAGCATCATTTGAGTTACTCGCAGATCGGAGTGTACTCGCTGGCGAGTTATCCATATAGCTTGAAGCTGCTGTGGAGTCCCATCGTGGATGCATGGTGGAGTGCCAAGGTCGGACGGAGAAAGAGCTGGATTTTGCCGATTCAGATGCTGAGTGGGATTGGAATGTTGTGGTTGGGAGCAAGTGCGCAGCAGATGATGGAGAAGGCCGGCGAGGACAATGGCGCGGGAATCTGGGGTTTCACAGGATGGTGGTTTGCACTGGTCTTCATGTGCGCGACGCAAGATATCGCTGTTGATGGTGAGTTGTAATCACACCCAAGGACCGTTCACTCGTACTGACAATATCCAGGATGGGCCCTGACCCTCCTCTCCCAATCCAACCTCTCTTATGCCTCCACGGCCCAGACAGTAGGCCTGACCGGCGGCCAATTCCTCTCCTACACCGTCTTCCTCGCCTTCCAGTCTCCCGACTTTGCGAACAAATACTTCCGTTCCACACCTCAACCCGTCGGCCTGATGACCCTCAACTCCTACCTCACATTCTGGGGCTGGGCCTACCTCCTCGTCACCCTCGGTCTGGCATTCCTCAAGAAAGAAGAACGCACGAAAGAGAAGGAATCCGTGTGGGACGTGTACAAGATCATGGGTGGCATACTCAAGCTCCGAAACATCCAGACCTTCATCGTCATTCATTTGATCGCGAAGATTGGATTCCAAGCCAACGATGCGGTGACGAACCTCAAGTTGTTGGACAAGGGTTTCTCCCAGGAAGACCTCGCCCTGACAGTGCTCATCGACTTTCCCTTTGAAATTGCGCTGGGCTATTACGCCGGAAAATGGTCGGAGCAATACAAACCGGTCAACGTTTGGTGCTGGGCTTTTGTCGGCCGACTTATGGCCGCAGTCTTCGCTCAAGGGGTGGTCATGTTTTTCCCACCCGGAGGAACAACCTCTTCTTACCTGCTCGTCGTCATCGTGGAGCATGTCTTCAGCACATTCATGAGCACGGTCATGTTCGTCGCGATTTCCGCTTTCCACGCAAAGATCTCGGATCCGGCTATTGGAGGGACGTATATGACGTTGTTGGCGACGTGAGTTTTCCCACTTCCCTCTCTCTACTCACCTGCGCACACCATACTGACAGATCGTTCAGGGTGAGCAACCTGGGAGGCACATTTCCCCGTTTCTTCGTTCTTAAATTCGTCGACATCTTTACCATCGCGACGTGCATCCCCTCGGAAAAGCCACCTATACCACCCAATGCTCTCACTGGGGATTTCATCACGCAGCCGTTCAGCTGTGTAGCAGAGGTGGAGAAACATCGGTGCATCGCTGGTGGTGGGAGCTGTGTGATTCAAAGAGACGGGTACTACTGGGTGAATGTTCTATGCGTCATCTTTGGCATTGTCACGTTCTGGGGATTCATCAAGCCGAGAGCGAAGGCCTTGCAAACGCTGCCTATGAAGGCTTGGAGGTTGGCCCCGTAGAATGAGGGATTGGATGGCCTGGAGGATGTAGTGCCATCGAGTGTGTTTTGTAGGCTGTAGAAAGGAAGAAGGCTCCATTGAATGATGTATGGGTGAGGGCGTCCTGTCTCGTTTCCACCCGTGCTGCCGAATGTAGATTCCAATTGTACTCAATCATCCGCTATTCTAGCGCCACCGCCAAGGCCAGAAGTCCAAAGCCTTCAGCCGCGACTTGGAATCTTTGACAGACGTCCACGACCAAACTCCTACCTATCCTCACCACCACGCACGCCCCACAACCGCTCACCACGAAACACAAACGCATCGTGCCGAATTTATACCCATACTTCACCGCCTGCGCGCGCCCTCCTCCCACCGCGCCCGCCGACGACGACCTCGCCCACAAAGTCCCCGCCGGCACCGTCCTCCCTCCCAAAGTCGTGCGCAGCAAAATCGAAAAGGTCGCATCCTACGTCTCCCGCGCCGGCGAAAAATTCGAAGACAACGTCCGGCAAAAGAACGCCGGCACGAATCAGACCACCTTTCTCGAGCCCGACGATCCGTACTTTCCTTACTACAAATGGCGGGTGGGCGAAATCAAAGCTGGGCGAGGCGTCGATCCGGATGATAAGAGCAATGCGGCGAGGACGGAGGTGAGCTTCCAGGGGAGAGAGTCGAGGGCGCCGAAGAAACCTGCCGAGTTCAAGTTTAGTGCGCGCATGCCGAACATCAGCGCGCAGGACTTGGAGATTGTCAAGTTGACGGCGCTGTATGCGGCGAAGAATGGGAGGAGTTGGGTTACGGCGTTGTCACAAAGGGAAGGAGGAAACTACCAGTTTGATTTTCTGAGGCCGCAGCATTCGTTGAATATGTTCTACACGAAGCTGGTGGATCAGTACAAGGATTTGCTGGAGGGTGAGACGGCGGATGGAGGGAAGCCACAGAGGGAGAGGGTCGCAGAGTTGGAGGCGAATGTGGGAGATCGGTTCCGCGTGCTGGAGAGGGCGAAGAAGAGGGCTGAGTGGTTGAAGTGGCAGGAGAAGCAGAAGGTGGAAACCGAGGCGAAGGAGGAAAAGGACCGGATTGCGTTTGCGGAGATCGATTGGCATGACTTTGCGGTTGTGGCTACGGTTGTGTTTGACGAGAGAGACGAGCAGGCGGACATGCCGGCACCGAAGACGCTGAACGATATGCTGTCGTTGAGTTTAGAGGAGAAGGCGAATATGCGGATTGGAGTTGACAAGAGGCTTGAGGAGGCTGTGCCGGATTTCACCGACTACGAGGCGATCTACGGACACGCACAGCCCATGCCGGCCGCGCAGATGCCTGCTCCTCAACAGCAGTACACACCACAACCGTTAGTAGTCCACTCGCCCTCACTGCGGAACATCACTGAAACCCTTCACAGCACACCACCGCAAGCAACACCCTACATCCCACCCGAAGCGCCCACCCTCGCAGCAGAGCGCGAACAAGCCCGGCTTGCCACCAAATCCGCCCAACCCGCCCAACCCGCCACCCGCATCCGCTCCGACTACATTCCCCAAGCCCAACTTCGCGCTCAACGCAACCCGCAAACCTCCATCTGTCCGAACTGTAAGCTCGCCTTCCCCAACGATGAAATGGCCGAACATTTGCGGATCGAAATGTTGGATCCGCAGTGGAGAGAGCAGAGCAGGAAAGATCAGATGAGGAGTTCGACGACGAATTTGAGCACGAGTGACGTCGCGACGAATTTGAAGAGGTTGGCGAGTCAGAGGAGTGATGTTTTTGATCCGGCTGTCGGTGGTGGTGGTGGGGTGGAAAGAGGGGCGAAAAGGGTTGAGGTTGAGAAGGGGGTTCCTCAGGTTGGACAGCAACAGGGTCCTCCGGGTACGGACGTCAAGGAGCAGATCAGGACGCTGCATGAGAAATACAAGAAGTGAGGAAGTGGAAGAGCAAGAAGTTGGACAGAAGTGTCCAGCGATTAGGTCGTTGTGAGGCGATTCATGCCACGAGGAAGCATTTAACCATGTTTCTGGGCTCCAGTTCGACGGAAGCGATCTTCGAACGCTTACGAGACAGCGGCAATTGCGAGCTGGACACACCTCGGCGTAGGAGACACCCTCCGCGCAGGGAAGGAGCGAAGAGATACCGGTCGCAATGGCATTCGACGCCGCAGGTACTCACTGACACGCTGCAGTTCGTACAAAGAGCACGCCGCCATGAGCTAAGCGTGTTGTGTATCACAAGTATTCAACGACGGCATCACGAAGTCCCCATGTCCTCTCCGGTCATTTTCCACGACATCACATCCTCCCAACCCCATTCTGTACACAACACACACGAACCCTCCTCAGTATACGTCGTCTCATCCTCTTCAATGGGAGACTCGTTTGTCATTGGAGGCAGATCAACACTTTTGCCCCGCTTTCAAGTTCGATCACGACTGACGTTTGACCAAATGCTTCGGGTGCGCTTCGCTTTTCTTTGAGTGATGAGGTGCACTGGCTTGGGGCGGGGACACATATCTTGACTTTTGTCTTCTGGAGTTGGCTATGACATCGGCGGCTCTGTCAGCCGCTGTGCAGCATGGAGGGCATTGCTCGATTCTCGCGATCTCGCCCGGCGCTCCGATGCCTCTTCCCACGCCGCAATGAAAGTCTACCGTGGCGTGCTGGGGTGATCCGACTTACGGAGAGGGTAGTATTGCCCGGCGACCAGATCGACCGTGTAGACTTGCGGGGTGTAATCTGCGAGGAGCATATCGTTAGTGTTTGCGCCCGATATGCAAGATCAACGTTCCTAGGCGGCAGCGGTGTTTTTACGTACAGCCTTGAGGGCCCAGACCGGAGTTTTGCTCGAGCTGAGCGTTCGCTCGAGTCCAGCCGGAATATGCCAGGTCGCCGACCCACACTTCGATCAGATCGTCAGGCAGGGAGGTGGTGAATGTGTACGTTCCCGAGACATCGGGGTAGATGTAGCCCTGGTGATTCAGGGCGAAGTACTCAGCCTTGATGACCACCCCGTTGTAGATGGTAATGGTGTTGGCTCTGGCATTGTACGGGTAAGTGATCGCTGGAACATTGGTGGTTGTGCCGTTGTTGGTGGGCGGAAGCAACTTGAGTGCCTGTACAAGGATGTTAACATACGAGAGGGCCGATACAAAGCGGCTTGCGATAACCGGCCGTTGTCCCGGTCGCATTAGTGTAGTATTGGGCCCATTCGAGGCCTTGATTGTCGCATGCGGTCGGCGCTGGAATTCGACTGGCCGTTGTTGAGACTTCTCTGGTCGTCGTGGTAGTTGCCGCTTGCGTTGTGGTCGTAATCAGCGCCGTGCTCAGCTATTCTGTCGTCGAAGATGTCGTTGTCGGAGTGATAATGGACGTTGTCGTGGCAATGGTCGTAGTTGTCGTTACAGGAGTGCCTCGCGGGTCCATAGGAGATTGAGGGGGTGCGGTAACCCCGTCGCACGAGTAGCGAACTAATAGTGGCGAAGCGGTAGCATTACCACCTAAGAACAAGCTTCCATCTGGCCTGGTAGCTTCGAGACGGAAGCCGATAGCACCTCCGTTGTTTCCGGAGACGATTCGAATAGGGTAGTACTGGCCTGCTACTAGATCTACCGAGTCGTAGCCGGTGGCCTTGACGACAAAGCCAGTCCCAGGTACGATCCAAGCAGCGGGGAGGTCTACGCTCCATGCATCGGTCGCATAAGCGGCACCGCCGCCTTCGCTCCCTGGCAGCGATTAAGGGACTGCAAGCTCGACAGTTCCCAGGCTTGTCCCTCCGCGGATCGCTTCAACAACCGGAGCCGTTATCGCCATGTCCGCCTGGCGCCTTGTCATCCTCGCCCGGGATATGGCCATGTTCTCCGGGAAGCGAACAATGGCGAGCGCCGATCGCGAGCTAATGAGGTGAAGATTGTACGTATTGCTGCCCAATGTCCACGACGTTCCATTCACTCCCATCACGTGAGTCTGCGCAAATTCCATGGTTGCGACCAGTGTCGTCGGCGAAGGACTGCCGGAGCTGGTCGTACTTGTACTCGTGGACTCACTGCTAGTAGTGATGGTTGCCGTCGTCGAGATGCTACCCTGGTCCGAGGCAGTCGTGCTGCCCGCGCCCGACGTGGTCTCCGTAGAAGATAGAGAACTGCTCTGTTCAGACGAGGTGGACCCCAAGGTTGTGGTGCTGGATCCGTCCGTGCTGACACTGGAGCTGAAGCTGTCGGTCGCCGTCAAAGTAGCAGGGTCAGCGGCATCGGTGCTGTCGGTGCTGTCGGAGCTAAAAGAGGAGGTCGTAGTCTCTATAGACTCGGTAATTGTACTAATACTGGAGCTGGAGCTGTCGGTCGCCGTCAAAGTAGCAGGGTTAGCGACATCGATGCCTCCGGAGCTGAAAGAGGAGGTCGTAGTCTGTGTGGACACGGTAATCGTGCCGGCATCCGAGCCCGGGGTGGCAGAGTCGGACGAGGCAGTGGTAGTCCCGCCGGTGGGAGAGGCAGTAATATCGTTTGAGCTGCTGGAGACTCCAGAGATACTAGTGGCGGTCGGATCAGCATCATCACCGATCGCAAGAGTGGTGGTTGGCAATATCGTGGCCGTGGCCAAATTTGTTGCTGAAGTCGTCCCTGGCTGGCTTGGGACTCCTAATGTTACGTTGCCTGATCCCGAAAGGTAGTCTATAGGCTGGCCCGGAGTTACAAGCACAGGGGTTTCTGGCTCATAGAATCCAGGGCAGAGAGCTATAGGTCCTGTGCCTGGCTGGAAGATTGGCTGGGGGGAATCGACGATATCTGGCTCATCTAGTCCAGGCTCGGATGGAGTTCCTGTGGCTGGCTGATAATTTCCGGGCTGAGAGTTGCCGGGCTGAGAGTTTCCAGGCTGAGAGCTGCCGGGCTGATAGTTTTCCGGCTGAGAGCTGCCGGGCTGAGCAGTTGGGTACACGCTGCTATCTGTCCCAAACGGAATACCGCCTGTGGGATCTGGATCGCATTCCACGGTTTCTAGAACAGTGGGTTTGACAATGACGACGGTCCCAGGCTCGAACCCATTCGGATGGGCGATGACAGTAGTCTGCGCGACCGAAATGGCCGGATCATACTGGACGGACGTTACGAAGGGATCCTCGCATGGCGGATCGTCATCTCTTTCCCGAAGGTCCTGTGAGAGTTCTTCGGAAACGACAGGAAGTTGCTGGAGGGGCTTCGCGAGCGCGGCGCTCAAGCAGCCCAGGATCAAGTAGACGGGCAACATCGCAGCTGAGGCAAAGTTCAGGGTTGGTGGGACCGAGAGGAGAATCGAGCGTAACCTCAGTTTGTTATATCTTATTATCAGAGCAGGCGCCAAACCGGTGGCGACTCGGAGAGAATCCGAGATAGGTGTATTTCCAGCTTGGTACCGAAGGGTGAACGGCCATGTTTTAGGCGGTTCATCTTTTTGAATTCCTGGTCAGGAATGAAGGAATGAATGATGCTGCGAACCTCCACCAAAGTCGTGCGATCGCTCGGCGGGCGGGTCGCATTGGGGTTGATTGATTCTTGGACTGATGAAGCTGTTAAGATTGAGACATTGTCGTAGAAGTGTAGTTCGAGGTTGGGTTGGTCAGAGACAAGGCCATGGAGCATGCTCGCCACACCGTTTGGCGGCTCGATCGCACACTAACAACGTGGTAGACGATTCCGGTGTTTCCGGCCGTGCGTCGGCACGTTGGCCGAACATGACAATAGATCTGTGTGTAGGTATGTCGGAGGGACACTATGTGCTGCTTGTTTTAATTGAAATGAGAAAGTCTCTCGCGGGACAACGGAATCCGACGATTGTGCACCCGGATTCGCGAAGACCGGTAGCTGCGAGCTGTCTCATAACAAAACCCGGCGAGGACTTCTGATTCGGACCCTCGCGAATATCACATACCTGCGAGTCTGCTATTCTTGTTGGTACGAAGTCATTGACACATCAAATGCGATCACAGAATCTCAACTTGGCCTATATCTCCGAAGGTTCCATACTAACAAGGAACGCTGGATGAGCCGACTTTCTACCATCACCACCACCAAAACCTACATCAGCGGGCTCTTAAACGGAGGCAGGTAGTTGTTGGGAACCGGAACAAGACATCGGACTTCGATTGACCGTTCCTCCACCAAGCCATCAAACCCTGCCCGGGCTCGAATAATCTCCTCAGAATCCCCAGCTCAATGATTCATGACGGTGACAAGCTGTGGGGATAGACCGACGCTTTGGGAATGCTGATTCGATCAGATTTCCTCAGTGAATATCAAAGCACGAACATCGCAAGCACACCATGTTTCTTCACAGCTATTCGCGAGCGAAAGTCTCAATGGTAGAGGATCCGCCTCAGCATTGCCCTGTCTTGGTCTCTGAAGGTCTAGAGCGTCGGTGAACAGGCATCCCCAGTATCCTCGTATCCGATCTTTACCAGGGAGGCGCGCCGCTCAGAGTACAGACTCCCGACACCATGCAACTCCACGTGCGGTACTTCGTAACCAATTTAGACTAACTTCCCAGCAACAATGCCAACTCTAGGATGACGGAGTTCATAAACGAGCTGATTCGGGCAACACTAGATTCGACGACGTTCGAGACAGCGTACAACTACAAGAACATCGTCTCCCCACACCATTAACCTCCACTCCCTCCAATCCCTCCAATCCCTCCAAGCAGCCCCTTCAATCAAATCCGTCTCCCAACCATGCCTTCTACCCTCTACCACTCCACGGCCCTCAGCCTAGCCCTCGCAACTCTCGCCATCGCCCGCCCCGACTACTCCCACATCGACCGCGACCAGCTCATCCTCCTCAACCTCAAAGACGACATCGTCTCTGATCCCACCAACAGCCTCTCAAACTGGTCAGAAAAGAACTATCTCTGCACCTTCGACCACGTAAACTGCGCCTTCGACGTGGCTCATGAACGACCCTCGGTCGTTGGCCTCGACCTCTCGCACCTCCACCTCGCCGGTTCAGCCCAGAAGCCCGTCGGCATCAACTTCCTGCCGTATCTTCAAGACTTGGCGATCTTCAACGCCAGTGAGAACAGCTTCACCGGACAGCTCGCGAACATCCCTCTGTCATCAGCATTGACTAGCATCGACATCTCCTTCAACCAACTCACCGGTCCCATCCCCGATCCCGCGGTGTGGAAAATCGATCATCTGCGCTCCCTCGACCTGGGCTCCAACTCCCTCTCCGGCTCCCTTCCGTCTACAATCTTCCAACAGAAAGACCTCCACCTCCTCACTGTTTCCTTTAACTCTGCGCTCGGCGGTAGCATCCCCGAGTTTGCGGATACGGAGTTGGGAGTTGTATCGCTCGAAGGATGCTCGTTCACAGGCACGATTCCGAAGAGTATTGGCAAAGCGAAGAAGCTGGAGGAGGTATACTTTAATGGAAACAAAGGGTTGACCGGCAAGGTTCCGGAAGAGTTGTGCGGTCTGCCGAAGTTGAGGGTTGCGGATTTGACGAAGACGGGGGTTGATAAGAGTACTTTGGGACCGGCTTGCCAGAAGGCGAAGAAGGCGGGAGTGTTGAAGGTGTAGATGTTTGACGATTGTTCGTAAGATGACGTCGTTGGCGGATGGCGGGTCGGATGCGGCAAGACGGTCGTGAAGGCGACAAATGAAAAGTATCTTGATACATCTACGACCCGAAGAGCAAAGACATCGTTCATGGTCTAACATCGCAATACCAATGCCACTCCTTTTCTCATCAAACACCAGACCTCTCTAAGAACTCGGTCCCGACTGCTCCCCAGAATTCTTGAAGAACGAGCCTTTCAACTCCGAATCCACACACTTCTCTGCGGTCGGCGTCGGAATACACATCAAGATGCCAACAATGACTGTAAAGAATCCAAACACGACGGTACCAGATATGCACAGAGCCTGAACGCCGTCGTTGTTGGACGAAAGAGCAGTGATGACAAGTGCTACAAGAATGGCGGCGAGGACAGCGAGAGCGATGACTGTGTAAATACGTCAGCTTTCGCTCAAGGCAAGACATATTCAGCATGAATAGCGACACTTACACATGCCCCTCTTTCCATGACCCTTCTTCTCCTCGTCTTCGTGAATCAACATTTTCACTTCCTTGCACACCACCCATCCGTTCTCAGGACCCCAGAGTTGTCGGTACATCTGTGGCGGATAGCTGTGCAACTCTTGGCCATTTCCGAGCTTCCATACGGCAGCGATGGCCTGCGCCTCTGGAACGGGAAGACTGCGGGTGGCGACCAGCAATTCGGTGAGGAAGTCGCGGATCTCTTGAGGAGCGGCCTTCTTGTCAGGAAGAGCGGGCCGCTCACGAGCAGCACTGCTGCTGCCAGCGGCGTAGAGTGGGAGAGTGGACTCGTCGTGGTTCATATTGTAGAGAGGAAGGGATGTTTCCTCGTCGGCGTCGGAGGAGTAGCTGTTGCGGCCGCGCTTTTCGATGGAAGTGGGTGCCATGCTGGTTGCTTATGGTTCTGTCTGGCCCGATGACTGTGTGATGGGAAAGGTTGGTGTGAGTTTGAGTTGAAGAGGTGCGGTCGAGATCCTGAAGGATGCGTGGCGCAGTTGAAAGGATGACATAGCCGCGAGGCAGCAGCCAGACAGAAATGCCGGGTCGGGTCGGGCATCATTTCCGACATTCAGGCATGAACTTTTTGTAGTTCTAACAAAGCCTCGTCCGCTCGGTTGTCTCACACTCTATGTCAACATCACATCTTTGTGCGGGAGTTATATCCAGGTACTGCCTTGGGGTCCACTGCTGGCGCCGGACCATAAACGTCCATCTCATGATTTTCTGCAAATGAGAGACATCTCCTCGTTGACCGTGGCGACGGGTCAAGCGGGGAGTCATCGGACTTACAGCGTCCTGAAGGCTGTGCTTGATGAAGCTGCGCAGACAAGGACTCGAGATTGAGATGGTCGTACGTGAGCGAGCGGCACAGTCACAAGCACGAGTCCCCCACCAGGAAAAATGGTCGAATGGCAAGACACTGCCCACACGGAGACCGCGTCCTCGGACGTCAACTCGGCTCACGGCAGGAACTGGCTGCTAGAATATAAGCGGGGCATGCCGTCCGCAGATGTCGAATAGGTCCGATGTCGACATGAGGTTGACGAATTTCCACGAGTCGAAGAAGTAACACGCTGGACTTTGGCAAGCATCAGGCTGAGCATCGCGGCCAGAAGCTCACTGTCAAAAGTTCGAGAGCTCATTAAGAAATGACAGAACATACGCGAGCTGCAGACCAAGTCATTGGGTGTTGCCAACCACGAGAATTGCCGAGCTTGATTTTCTGATCCTTGTTCAAAACGAGCTTCCCCAAGCGAGTGGACAGCGCTTCGCTTCTCCACCAACAGTGACGGACTTCTACGTCTATCTTTTTGCACAGTCCGCGACCGCAGCTTTTCCAGAAGATCAAGCTCGGAGCAAAGTCGTCTTGCAATGGAGCTCGGTCACGCTTTGATGTACAGGCACGGCGATCGAATAGATCCGTGGTCTTGCGGCGTCTCAGTGCCGAGACCACGAGGACTGTCACAGTGGCACAGGTTGGTGACACCACGTCGAGTTTATGCAATGCAGAGAAACTCTTCTTTCCATTTCTTCTCGTGTGCGACCTGTCTAAAACGCCATTCCCTATATCTCCGCCTGCTCTCCATGGCCGAACGTTTCATTCTATCCATCTATTCATCCATGCTCCCCTACACTTGTTACTAGCCTCGCACTCTTACCGTCGAATCGAAGCACCCAACACGTTGAGCACGATCATCGTCAAACTCTTTGCACGATGGTTATTGTCTTTGAAGACCATGCGCCCAATGTCGCGGCAGCGATCATCATTCTTTCGTTGATATCCTGTGTTGTCTATCCTCTGCGGGTTTACACTCGGATCAAATTCGGCTCATGGGGCTACGATGACTGGGCCATGACGGTCGCAGTGGTGAGTCGCATACTGCAAATCTATGGCGACCTGGCTGACTTCGGGCAGATCCCATATGCCGCGCTCAGCGTCTTCTGCCTTGGAGGTGCCTTCTTGGGCATTGGCGTTCACAAATGGCATCTCGACGAAGCACAGACGGAGACCGCAATGATGGTAAGCACATCATCCGACGTCTAGCATCGCATTACCCTGACCACACTGCCAGTGGTTCTTCTTCTTCGAAATCTTCTTCTGCGTCGCCATAATTCCTATCAAACTCTCCATCGCCTTCATGCTCATGCGCATCGCCGGTCCCAAGCGAATCTACACCACCATCTTGTGGATCGTGACGGTGCTCTTCGTTCTGATGAACGCCATCTCCTTCTTCTACATCATCTTCCGTTGTCAACCCGTCAGCTGGGCTTGGGACATGAGTACGCCCGGTGGCAAGTGCTTACCCACGAAGGATCTGGCGGACATTTACTATGCGGATACTGCGATAAATATCATCACGGACTGGTGCTGTGCGCTGTTGTACGTTCCGGATCATCTCGAGTGTCCTTGAATCCCGTGGCTGACGCGTTGATCTACAGGCCCATCCCACTCATCTGGAACCTCCACCTCAACACCAACGCCAAAATCTCCGTTGGCTTTCTTCTCAGTCTTGGCGTGCTCGCCAGTCTGTCGGCTTGCATTCGTCTGCGATACACTGTCAACCTGAACAACACTGACGACTACCTCTTCTACGTCGGTGACGTCGTGATCTGGGGCTGTACGTACCTCCCGATTCCTAACCTCCACTCAACTCGAGTCAAGAGCCACCAACTGACAACCCTCGCCTTCTCAGACGCCGAAAACGGTGTTGGCTTCATCGTAGGCTGCATCGCCACCCTCCGCCCTCTCTTCCGCGAGTTCTTCCACTTAGGCGGCAGTAATTCTCCCAAGCCGAACTCGAATCGCATCGCCAATCCACCTCGGTCCCAACCCCGACGACACGGAAAGTTCTCTCCATACCAGGACTCCTCGCTGGAAAGTCACGGCTCTGACGACCACGATCCGTACTATATGGGTTCAATCACAAAGGAGAAGACCAGGACGAATATCACTTCGATCGGATTTGGGGAAGACCACGGTGGTGATGGCGCAGGGAGGGAGCATGGAAGGGACTCGCAAATCAGGAATGAGAGGGAGAGTGATGAGGAGTATATTCTGCAGGAGATGAGGGCGAGGAGGGATGACGGGCAGGATGATCTGGCGGAGAGGCGTCGACGGGGGGGTATGGGTGGAATCCAGGTCTGTCGGAGTGTGGTGCAGATGAGAGACTGAGGTCGGTGGTTCGTAGCTCCCACGAGCTTTGACTGTTGGGCAAGTGTACAAAAGCGGTTCTTTTGTTGGCTACGAGCTCTGTCTCACTGTGCGAGATGTTTTTGGTCAGTTTTGTCAGGTCAGGTATGTTCAGATCACCCGCAGGAGGCTTTTCTTGGAACCGAAACCCACCGCGGTGATTCCACCTCTTCACAACCACTCCGCCCTTTCCCTTCCCAGCTCTTCCGGCATATATTCCCACCCAAACTTCTTACCCTCCACGCTCGCCGCATGCCTCACACAGCTCTCAATATTCCCATTCCAGTCTCCTCTCCAGAAACCTCGCCGTCGAACCCTTCACATCCGGTCCCGAGGACGGCACCGCCTCCCTCCCCAAGCCCCTCAAAAACTTCCCCGTCCCCGCCAAACTGACTCCAACCTCCCAACTTCCTCCCTCCGTCGCCCGTCTCCACAATACCGCCAGGATACCCGTCGCGAGTAAGTACCCTGAAGCATGATCCAACGCTTGCACAGGCAACACCTTCGTCGGACCATCCTGACGTCCACCACGGGCTGCAAAACTCGCCGCTTCGTCGACATTAAGCCCGGACACAGTTTGGACCATACTGTCGAAACCTCTACCGTCTTTCCACGGCCCGTGAGATCCCCAAGCGGACAGGGTCGCAATCACAATTCCGTCCGGACACATTGACAAAATTTCTTCCGTGCTCAAGCCTTTTCTCGCGAGCGAACTAGGCCGACAACTCTGAACCAGCACGTCCGCGTCCCGGAGCAGTCGTCGCATCGTCGCCCTCCCGTTCCTCTCGACATGTCGAGGTCTACACCCGGTAAGGATGGGAGGGGGGGGGAGAAGTCACCCAGAGTACGTCTGGGCCGTGGGCGGCTAGACAACGGCCTGCGACGGGAGCGGCGAGGACGCGGGAGAATTCGAGGACCTTGAGGCCGGAAAGCAGGGAGGGAAAGTCGCCGGGTGGGAGGGACTTTGGAGGGGAGGAGGATGGGAGGCGGCGGAGTGTTATGGGAGTGGAGGGAAGGAGGGTGTGTTGAGGGAGAGACGACCAAGTTGAGTAAGGGCGGAGAGCGTAGATTACTGCTTTGTTGGCGATGGCGGCGGATTCTAGATCGACGGCGTTCCGGGTGAGGATCTGAGCAGCGACTTCCTCCCGACTTGCGGAGTCTGGTAGACCTAGAATGCGCAGTGCTGCGGTGCGATGATCGGGAAACGAGTCGTGAATCCTCACGTATCCGTGCGCGGTCTGATGCAGACCGCCGATGACGCTCCAGCTGCTGGGCGGTGGTTTGTCGTTGAGCAGGTATAACTGCTCGGAGGCGAACTCCACCGCGGCGTGGTGTAGTAGTACTTTGACCTTGTGGACCGTTCATGAAGGGTTGCGGTTTGAGTCGAGGAGCGAGGCCGCCAGGGCGGAGAGGGCGATTGTGGCATGGGCGAGTTGGGAGACTTTGAAAGAAGACGGAAGGACTTGTTGGTCTATGATGGGACCGATGCTGAGGGATGATAGAGCGGATGGAGGGAGGGAGAGGTATTCCCAGGCATGAGGAAGGCTGAGAGTCGTTCGAAGCAGCACGGTCGCTTGCGATGTCGATTTTGGCCATGTCGTCGCAGCGATGCTTTTGCTATCTTGTTCTTCTTTCCCTTTCTTCGTACGTCTTCATTCTGTCGATCTTCGGCTATCTTTGAACGTACGTTCGGGACTCCGTCGATGTGCTTGTTGATCGAGGTAGCAATTCACCCAGAGCTCCGACTTCGTCTTGAGTTTTATCACATAACAGTCAAAGAATCGATGTACACGGTCGCCACTGCTGCATGGCATATCTACCGGAGCCACCTTTTGATCATACCAGCCAGAAACTATAGACTTGGTGATCACCCAACTCTCACAGTGTGCCGGTACATCGTCCGCAAAGAACTGTTGGTCAAGCGCAGGCCACTTTCGCTTGAGGCAAGAGTCTCCCTCTTCGTCGCCCTAAGGACCGAGTTCTCACTCGGTCCACCAATTTCGAAATACGTTTTTTCGTTGATGATGTTGTCTAGTGTACAAGTCATGCGCAGGTTTTGGCTATAGATGTCCTTAGAGCTCGTTCAGCAGACATCTTACGTACAAGCGCATAGCGAGGAAAATGTCGTAGAAGTCATCGTTTGGGATGGCGGCATGGCTGGTCATTTTGACGGAGTCGGGAATCCGACCTGGTTGGTAGTCAAGGGCCAAGTGCTGCTCTAGTCGAAGGTCAGGGATACAATCACGATGCTCTTAAACGCAAAGCAAAAAAGGGGTATCAACAATAACACCGCCAAAAACCTCCCCACCATGCCATCTAGTCATCCACCAATTCTATCCCCACCCCACGATGCATCGCACCAACAATCTTACAGATACGCCCTTCCTCCGTCTCGTTTCCTCTTCTCCCCAAACCCCTCCCCTTCCAACTTGGCCATCATCTCCTCGTGCACCTTCCCAAATCGATGCCGTAACCAATCCACCCCGCCATCATCCTTCCAATACATGATATTCACCGTCTTCAGCACCCCTTCGTCTTCAGCCTTGGGTGCGTAACCATTCCATTCCCGAGGCAGCACTCGTACTGGGAAGGCAGAGGTGGGGGCGAAGAGGGAGGTGAGAAAAGCGGGGAAGGTGGGTGGGGGTGCGGGCTCTTCTTTTTTGTCGGCGGGGGGCTCTTCGCGCTTTTGAACGTGGGCTTCTTCTTCGTGGCGGATGTCGGGTTTGCTGGAGCGACCTTCTGGTGCTGCGGGTGCGGAATCTGCTTGCGAATCGCTGCCGGGAGGAATGGCGGCGGCGCCGGGTACTGTCTGGCTTCCATCTACCGGTGGTGAGACTACATCCGGCTTGGAATTTGAGTCTACGGTCGCGGCCTCACCCTCTTGAGCTGGTTGGTCGTCGGGCACAGTCTGCTGCCCCGCCAGTGGTGCTGGAGCTGCGTCACCAGGGACAAGAGCCGCAGCGTCGAGTCCTACTTCGCCCGGAACAGGCTTGTCGTTCGCGACTGGTGCTTCGCCGGGTTTGAGCTTGGCGTCTATCAGAGGTGCCGCACCAGGCGGAATCGCCTCGCCTGTCGAGAGGCCGTCCGCCGACTTGGGTGGTAGGCTCTTCAATAGCCGCTCCGCCCTCTCCCTTGCCGACTCTTTAGCTTGCTCCTTCACTCCTCCCGATTCTTTGCCCTCTTCGTTTTCGTCTGCACTCTCCGCATGCTCCACACCCAAAAGCTTTCCCAACTCCCGTCCCAGTCGCTTTCGCATACCAGTATTCGGACTCAACACCATGACCCCCGGCTCCACCTCCTCCTTCCCCTCCTCGCCCACCTGCTTCGTCACCGCCGCAAACGTATACTCACACAACCCCTTCGCAGTGCCATTCAGACCTGCATCTTCACAACTCCGCAGCGGCGCCAGCTCGAAAATCTCATCCACCGGCCTCACCACCAACACATTCGGCGCCAAATACGCTATCCGCTCAAACACCGTCTGGCCCCACAGATTCACCAGATCAAATCCTCCATCCAACCTCGCCCCACTTGTCCTCACCACCGCATCCACGACCGCCGGTGGTATCAGCGGATCCATCTCCCTCACCAGACATCCCATCGCGCTGAGCACATTCCTCTGCGCATCCGACACATGCGGCGCGACAAACACCGTGAATGGATACTTCTTACTCCTCGTCGCCGGGTGCCAGAGGAGTCGATACGCGAGATGCAGAATCGACACGAAATTCGGCTCCTTCAAACTCGTCGATGGGACGGAATAATAGGTCGCGAAGGTCGGATTCCCCGGTCCGCGAAAATTATGCGGTGCGTACCGCTTCATCCTCCCCACGCCTCCGCTGGCTTTGAACTCGGGCGTTGGGAACCCGACGTCGTCTTCCACTTGAACCGCCGCCGATGCCTCGGCTGAGCCGAGCATCCCTTCCGTGGCTTTTCGGCGAGCGTCGAGCGCGGCTTCGTTGAGGAAGTAATTCTCCGACTCCTCGGCCATGGTGGGGAGGTGGAATTCCGTCTTGGGAATGCCGTAAAAGTCATTTTTCGCTTGCACGGAAGAAAAGGCATCGTGTTCGTGGAGAATGTTGCCCCTCGGGAGACGGTCGCGGGAGATGTAAATTGTTAGGAAGATGATGCTGCTGAGGATGGCGAAGGTGAGGTTGCGGAGGCCGGGGATGAGGACCACCATTTTCTGGTGGGGGTTGGAGGGTGGGTGTGCGGCCAGTCCGGTGAGGAGGTTCTGTTCGTACTTGTCGTGTTTGGGCTGTCGTCGTTGATGTAGCTGGTCCAGCAGGTACTTGCAACCTGGCCGATACTATATGAATGGACCAATTTCGTGGATCCGGGGTAATATTCTAGGGCGTACCAGGATTGGAGCGGTGATCTAGA
Organism: Zymoseptoria passerinii SP63; assembly: GCA_000223825.2. Classification (NCBI taxonomy): domain Eukaryota; kingdom Fungi; phylum Ascomycota; class Dothideomycetes; order Mycosphaerellales; family Mycosphaerellaceae; genus Zymoseptoria; species Zymoseptoria passerinii. Next base: position 22,659 of record AFIY01000335.1, read on the forward strand.
TTTCCAGGAAATAGGACGGACGGACAGACCAGACAGCGAGAGTGGTGGTGGTGGTGGTGGTGAAGGGGAGACGGAAGTAGTCAAATGGAGTGAAAAGAAAGCACCGTGAATGTTTTTGTTTTGGTATGAGCAAGGCCCCAAGAGAATAGGATGCCAACAGTTTTTGATGGAGTGAGGTCAGTGGTCTTGGTATTATTGGCTGGTGGCAAACTTCAAAGTCCAACTTTCTTATTAGTCTACCTAGCCACAAGAAAACTCGGCACTCGGCAGACAATGACATTTATGGCGGTGCCTGAAATTATACGTATAAAATTAATAAGTATACTTGATGATATTTGATGATATTTGATAATATTTGATGATACTTGATGATATTGATGATATCGATGATATTTGATGATATTTGATGACATGTCCAGGATTAGAACTACCTGACTGGTGTGTTGACTTCAAGAGGTGTAGCGCAGAATGCTACATACCTGCTACATGTCTAGCGGCAAAGAACGCCAGGGAGATGGCTTGCTCGCGAGCATCAAAAGAAGGTCATGTTCTTCGTCTCCACTCATCTATATCGAACACTTTACGACACTCACCGCACCCGTGTGACACCATGCCTCCCCCCGGTGCCACCAAAGGTTCGATCGAACAACCGACCAAAACCATTTCATCAAATGGACGGACAGCAACCCTCAACGTACGTACGCACGCGTGCATATATATGCACGGCATCGCTGCACTCAATCCTCATCGAAAATCGCCGTCGCATTCGCCAAAATCGTCTCCACAACCCTCTGCTGCAGCGCTCCATCGCTAATCTGCGGTCCAGTATGGTTGCCCATAAGTGACGGTCTAGAAATCATATCGTCAGCAACCACGTCCACACAGAACTACCGGTGCAGGATTCACTCACGCAAAACAGACCGCCAAGTTCCCACTCCCCATCCTCGTCCTCTCCTCGTTCCCCATCACCCGATGCAAATGCAACACCAACGCCCTCAACGTGGCATAATTCGGATCCGGCAAGTCGTTGATGCCCTGATGCAGCGCATCTCTCCTCACCCCCGGATCCTCGTGCCGCGCGGCGTCGATGAACTGCCCATACTGCGCTCTCGTGAACAGCGGATCGGGCAGTTCACGGAAGAACGACTTCAGTAGACTCGCCACGGAGTTGACGTCGTGGCCGAAGTTCGCGGGGTTGCGAAAGTCCAAGGACGGATGGTTGGGTGGGAGGGTGTCGAATGCAGTGCGCAAGCGGGTGACTTGCGAGGCGGTGCCTGGAGCGCGGTAGATTCCCTCGGTGCCCAGACCAAAGAGGTCGATGGCTTGGATGCATTGGAAGACGAGCATGGGAACTGCCGAGGCGTCGCGGGCGAAGAGTTCGTCGAGGGAGGTGGCGAAGACGCGGTGTTGAGGGGAGGACTGGGTGGTGGGAGAAGGGCCAGGGGCGAGGGCGACGGGAATGGAGCCTGTGGTTTGTTGGTGGGGAGATGGCTGGCTGAATTGGTCGCCGATGGGGGTACCGCGGTCGGCAGAGTGGGTCGGAGGAAAGCGGTCGACGGGGTGTTGAGGATAGGGTGGGGAGGCGGGAGTGTTGTAGTCTCGCTGAGCGGGAGAGCCAGGATCGTAGGGGGGTTTGCCGCCGAAGGGGGAGGGCGGAGCGGCGTCTTGGGGCGAGTAGGGTGCAAATGGCGCGGATGCAGGAGGGCCTTGCGGAGGGAGTCGGCTACTTGCCGAGGCTGGCTGCGAGTTGCCGGAGGTTGGGCCTGCAAAGCTGGAGCCTCCTGTGGGTGCTGTGAAGCCGGAACCTCCTGCAAAGTTTGATCCTCCTGCACTCGATGGGTTCAGAGAGGCGCTTGATTGTGGAGGTGCTGCTCGTGGTTGCTGGGTCTTGGGTGCCAGAGTCGGATGCTGCTCATACTTGATCTCGCTAGGTCGCGACACCTTACTAGCGTGACCGGCCACGAAATGGTGGAAGTCAAGGTCGTTGTCAATCTCACTGACCATGTCTTGCAAACTCTTCGGTCCCGCTGGGCCTGTTGTCTCACTCAATGGAGTGACTGCCAGTCCGTTTCCGAGGAGGAGCTTCTCGTTGAATGTTGCTGGGAATGGCCAGTCAGTAGTGATCGCTTCCTCACCCGCGGAATATCAAGACTTACCAAACTTCTGCAACTGCAGGGTCAACGCACTATCGCTCTCCCTGATCAACTCCAACAACGCCTTGACCGCCTTGGGCCTCAGATCACTCAACAACCCCTCCCTCTGACTCTTCGCCCCTCGAACTTTCTCCTCATAATCCGCATCCGCCGCCTGCGTCTTCTTCAACAAGTCCTGCTCGTGCTGCTCCGCGCTCTTCGGGCCCTTCAACCCCAACCTCCTCCCAGCCTTGGTATCACCCGTCCTCGCGCGATCGTAATCCTCCGCCAGACTGTCATACCTCGCCTTTGCCTTTTGCATCGCCTGTTCCGCGTCGGAAGCCTTCTTCTCCGCGTCGAGGCCCTCGTGTTTCCACTGCTTGCGGCCGCGCTCCATGTTGGCGGACAGCAAGTCGAGGTCTTCGTGCATTTGGTGGAGGGAGAGGGCGAATTGCATTCCGTTGTCGGCCATGCGTTCGTGCACGCGGAGGACTTCGCTGAGCTGATGGGCGTAGGAGCCGCCGCGCATTTCGGAGCGTTTTATATTTTCGAGCTGGGCTTGGGTCAGGCGTTTGAGGCCTTTGGCTTGTTCCTCCTCGAGGTTGGAGCGCTTTTTGAGGAATTGGGCGAAGTCGCGGATGGAGGCGATGCTCTGCTTGAGGCGGTCGAGGAGGGTGGTGACTGTGAGAGGGTTGTGTCAGTGGTCAGGCCATGTCTATATATACATGTGAGCTATACGCACTGCCAATGTTGGAGTACAGAACCTCGTCTGTTCGAGGATTCGATGCCGACGATCTGTTCGATTTGGATGCGCCGCCATTGCTGAATGCTGCTGGCGCGGTCATCTCCGGACTCGCTGGCACCGACCCATTGTTGGTAGGGCCAGCTCCATTGCTCCCGTCGGTGAGTTCGACCATGGCGGCGTGGTTGTTGACAGCTACCTTCGCTCGATGGTCTCAGTGACAAGCGGAGTGGCCGATGGATTGTACCTAGCTACCTAGCTAATAAGGTAGTAATAAGGTACGAGAAGGTGTTTGATATAAAGCGAAGCAACATGAGAGACGTCGCGCCTCTTCTCTTTCAGCCACGCAAGCTCCTCCCACTCGGCAAGCGCCGCCTTCCGCCCGATCTGGCCCCACCCCCCACAGCTTTCCCCATCCTTGCACGACTACGCATGACGATCAGAGCTCGACAACAACTTCTTCTTCTTCGACTTCTTCTTCTTCTTCTCTACCCACCCACCCACCATACGAGTGTACATATCCCTCAACTAACAACCCACTCAACAGCTCCACCTCGCAACCTGCACCAACAACACCCCCCACGTCTCCCTCATGCACTACACCTTCCTCCCCACCAACCCGCTCCCCACCACCCTCGCCCTCCCCCCCGGCCCCACCATCATCATGACCTCGGACCCGCACTCGAAAAAAACCACCAACCTCCTCTCCAACCCCGCCGTGTCCCTCCTCGTCCACGATTGGGTCTCCACCCGTCCGCCGAACAGCACTTCCACCGCCAACGCTTCCGACCGAGAACGCTCCCCCGCGAGCGGTCACCGCAGTTCACTGGCGGCCATGTTGATGCAGATGAACTCCACGGCGGTATCCTCCATTTCCGCGACCATCAACGGCGCAGCGCGGGTGTTGGAACAGGGAACGGAAGAGGAGCGATGGTGTAAAGAGCAGCACTTGGCCAACAACACGTTTGAAGATGGGGAGGAAGGGACAACATTCAGCACGGCTGGGTCGCCGGAGGCCACGCCGGGGGATAGTGGACGGGGAAGTTATATCGCGGATCGGGATGTTCGGGTGGTGGTGGTGGAGATTCAGGGCGGGAGGATTAGTGATTGGAAAGGTGGGGTCAAGGAGTGGAGTGTTGCTGGTGGTGGGGAGAGGAATGGGGGGCGGGGGTTGGTGAATGGTGTGGCGTGAGGTTGAGGAATGGAACGCTTTTCGGCATGGGTGGACGTTTGATGGAAAGAGCATGGTGAAGAAGGGAATAGGGAGCAGAGCATTCACCCAACAACGACCTCGAGAGTGTGGAGGAGATGGCTCGTCACGCTGGTGGCGTGCAAGTCGAGCACAGTCATGAGCGACAATCAAGGTACGGCCGTGATGGAGGAGCATCCAGGGTGCCGACGAGATACGGTCGGATCTGTTGGGCCCAGTATACGTACGACCGCTGTGTGCTGACCAACTATGAGGCGGACAAGAACTCAAAACACGCTGCGTGGTCCACGCGGAGAGGCAACAGAACAGTGTCTGAACAATGACAGATTGTTTGTGGTCGTGAGATTGTGGTAGCAAACACTAAAATCAAAGGCTTTTAGATCTGTTGTCGACTCCTCCCATCTCGACTCCACTCCGCTCCACTCCTTTCCATCACAAGCATACACACAACCCTCGTCACTCACAGCTCATCCCTCCCCTCCTCCGGCTTCGCATCTCCCGTCGTCTCAGCTTCCTTCTCAACAACTTTCTCCTTCAACAAATCCCCCACCACCCTCGCATTGTCCGCCGGAGCTGTCTTCTCCTCCCCCACCTCAACCTCGCCCTTTGTCTCCGGGTTCGCGCCATCAGCCCTCGTGCCTGCCTCGACATCCTGTCCTTCCTCGACGAAGTCCCGATCGCCCTCGACTTCATTGCCGTATTGGTCAACCATTTTCGTCTTCGTTTCGAGGCGCGTAGAGAACGAGACTTGGCCCTCCATGGCCGCCACCTCCTCTGGATCGAGCAGGTTTCCGTCCTCGTCGCGGTACTCGATTCGCTGTTCCGTATAGTCTTCGCCGTCGGAGACGTCCGCACCTGGAGTCACGACGACTTCTTTGGCCGGATCTTCGGCGACAGGTGGCGCGGGACCGCCGAGATCTTCGGCGCCAGGTGGCGCGGGACCGCCGACGGCTGCTTGCGGAGTTTGTACGGCAGCACCAGAGGCCGCGGGGACAGCGAGAGAGTATTCAGCGTACTGGGATACGTTAGTGGACATGTTCGAGCACGGAAAGGGAGGTTCTTACCGAGTCGTAGAAGTTGTTGCAGTCCCAGTCCCAAGTCGAGAACAGCTTGACGCGGTTGCACTCGGACTTGGTCCAGGTGTTGCCGTAGCCGAGAGGGGCGTAGAGAGAAAAGACAATGACGGAAAGTGCGAGGAATGCAGTGGCGGCACCCATGCCGATGACTGGCTTATCACGGAGGGTGAACGCTCCGACCTTGATGCGGTTGAAGTTGTAGTCGAAGATTTGGCATAGCGCGATGATGGCAAAGTAAAGCGCTGGGAAGTAGTGGTGCAGGAAGAGCTGACGCTGCATGAGGAAGAATGGAAAGTAGTGGAAAGCCCATCCGAGGACGGTCATGCCGACTTCATAGTCGAAACGACGGAAGGTGAGGTCTTGGTAGTCGTTGCACTGGCGTTGCCAGCGGAGAAGCGCGAGACCCTTGAAGGCGAGGTATAATCCAATAGCGGCGGTGCTGGCCCACCAGATGAGGGGGTTGCCGATGAGGTAGATCTGACGGTGATCCTTGCCCCAGAAGTTGATACCACGGGAGAGCAGAGGCCACGATGGAGGTCGAGAGTCCCATGCGTGAGAGTCGACCAGGCCGGCGTTGGTGGTCCACATGACTTGCTGCAATTCCCAGAATTTGCCAAAGAACCCCGGGTCGCGGTAGTTGACCTTTTCGGCGTGCTCTCCGAGCTGGGGGTGGACGTTGCTTTCGACGTACCAAATGCTGTTGGGGAGAGTGCCCTGCTTGGCGCAAGTAACTTCCTGCTGCTCAAAGCCCCATTTCGGTAGCTTGACCTTGTGTGAGAAGAGAGCGCAGCCGGACATGACATGGATCAGTCGGAACTTGGTCTGAATGGTTCGTAGACGCTCCTTGGCCACCGCGCCATCGGACATCTTCTTGACGATTTCAACTCGGAAGAGATCGTTGGCATCTCCAGCGAACCCCTTGTAGCCGTAGGCGGAGACCTCGTTCTGCCAGTCCGCCTCGGTGACTGGTGGGCGGACGTCGTGAGAGTGGACGCGGCGGTCGGTGGTGAGGTGGTAAAGCTTGAGGATGCTGCCATCGACGACCCAGTCAGGCTGGAGGGTATCCCAAGCCAGTGGTCCTGCGACGGATGTGTTGCCAGTCGGGTCGGTCGCCCAGTCGATTGGTTGAGTCTGGTTCTCAACAAGGAAGACGTTGTTTTCATCCTTGTGCGGGTAGAGCGTGATTTGCTGCTGCTTGCTGCCCGTGGGATACATGTGCGAATGGGAGTGCAGGTAGCCTCCTTGAGTGTTGTGGTGGCGGATACTGATGCGCGATCCATATGCGACATCAGCGGGAACGTCTGCCATTCCCTTGGAGTTGAGCGTAGACTGGAACTCGCTGCTCATAAATCCATCGCCGTCACCTGGGTTGACGAGACAGAGGAAGTGAATGGCAAACATGCCCATGTAGAAGCCGACTGGGATGATGATCAGGCAGAAAATGCGGGCGAAGAGATGCTTGAACCACACGCGGGTGGTGACATTCCTGGTGTCGCCGAGGAGGACCCAAAGTTGAAGAATGGTCAAGGAGCCGACCCAGGCGATGGTGAACAGACCGACCCACTTGACACTGGCGGTTGCGCCCAGGGTGAGACCGGTCGCGGCCAACCAGAACCACCAGCTGGGAGTGAAGGCATATCTGGGTCCGAGCTCGTGCTGGTTGATGAAGGAGAAGCAGGACAACGCTGTGAGCGCCGTGAAGCCGATCAATGGCGAGTCCAGGAGGATCAATCGAGATTGGGTCATGAAGCCGTTCTCGAACGTGAGCAATCCAGCGCCGAGGAAGGCGGTGACGCTTCTGCAACCCGCAGCCTTGATGGTGAGGTACATGGTCGGCACAGCGAGGACTCCCAGCAGCGCAGGAAGCAACCGCATGGCCACGTATGGCACCTGCGGCTCGAGGTAGTCCTTGCCGATATCCTTGAAATCAAAATTTCCATCAAACCCAGCGAGCCAGCCCGCCAGCGTGATCAACAGCTTGGCGAGCGGCGGGTGGACGTCCATGAAGAACTTGCCTTTGATGTATTTGCTGGCGAAACCACCAAAGTGTACCTCGTCGAACACGACGCTGACGCTGGTCGGCTGGTAGATGCGGAAGAGCCGCACGAACAGCGCGATCAGGGTGACGACTCCGCATAGCTGCCAATCACCGCTCTTGAGGTCGAGGATGTTGTTGTCGCGCACGCCGACGGATGTGTAGGTGGCATTGGGGTAGGGCGGCTTGTCTGGGCTGGTTTGGACGAGGGTCGGTGCGGGTGCGGCGACGCTGGTTCGTGATTGTGGCAGGTCGGAGCGCCTCCGTGGAGCGGACGTTTCGTCCAAGGCGGCCATGGATGGCGGGGGTGACGGTGTTTCGCGTGGTGGTTGTTCTGGAAAGTTTCACGCGTCCGAGTCCATGCGTCGAAGCAAGCAAGGATGATGTTCAGCTGAAACCCTGACCGTGACAGGTGAAGGGGTCGGTGATGGAAGGTGGAAGGAAGAAGAAGGGAATGAACGGCAGCGAGCAATGGAGCAAGCGAAGAAGAGGAAGAAGGAGAAGAAGAAGAAGAAAGAAGAAGAAGAAGAAGGAAAGGTGGTCGTTCAGCCAAAGAAGAAGAGGTCGAAGATGAGTGGTGGATGAAGGTTGAAGGCCAAGACAGGAGGATCTCATCTCTTCAACAGTCAAAACGTGTCGACTTCGGTTGCCCTTCTCCCCTAGGAGGTAGAATAGCCAAGCGCCCCGCCTTTCTCATCATTATCATCATGAATGAATGAATGAATTAATGAATGAATGAATCAATGAATTAATGAATGAATGCTTCATCAACCAACCAACCAACCCACCCTCCCGATCGACTTTCTCTTCTGACATTCATCAACGACATGGTCATCTAACTGTATTCTCAGCCCTCTCACGGCGGTTCATTTTCATTTTCAAAAGGTCCTTGAAGGCATCACGATGATATCCATGTCTACCGGGTTCTGAAGCTACGAAGTTACGAAACTACACTACACCCTCGCTCGGCAGCCCACGATATGCCTTCACAAAAGCACTCTCTGGTCTGCCTATCGCCTGGATATGGCAAGTATATCAAAAGACTAACTCACAATGGGCGCCATTCTATCCACGCCTTGGCGGATGGAGACTTCCTCCGAGATCGCCGCATGGCTGTCTTTCGCGGCCACTGCCATTGGACTCGGTGGCCTCATCAGCCAAATCAGTATCATCAACGACAAACTCGACCCATTTCACGCCAATCGTTCTTCAGCCTACCTCGGCTTCTGGTATGCCCGTCAAGATGGATGCTCCTGGTGGAAGAGCCTCGTGAAACCGCCCTTATACGGGCCTCACATGGTGGCCGGTCTTGGTCGGGGTTTCTGTGGTCGCTCGTCCCTCCATCTGACTCGTCTACCTGCATTCAAGCCTCCTGGAAAAGCCGGCTGGGCTGTGATTCTTGCAATATTCCACGCGCAAGACCTGCCTCCTGCGCGGACTATCTCGACCTCATCTGACGAGGAGGTCGAGAAGGGTATGTTTTCTCACATCGCCACGGGATTGAGTACCAGAAGTGGGCGACTCTATCCCTTCCGAACACACTGAATGGTAGTCCCTGGACAAGATCTACTGGTACTCCATCAGCGCCACGCATGTGTTCCCATATCGCGAGCGTCCCTAATTACTATTATGATCATTACTAACACCCGCCCGGTAAGGTAAGCTTTATTACTCCTAAAGAGCTAAATAGGTCTTA